>JACDOX010000012.1:9938808-10062581 GCA_014549065.1 Cardinalis cardinalis
AAGGAAGGAAGGAAGGAAGGAAGGAAGGAAGGAAGGAAGGAAGGAAGGAAGGAAGGAAGGAAGGAAGGAAGGAAGGAAGGAAGGAAGGAAGGAAGGAGAGAAACCTTTGTTTTAAAAAATAAAATTTAAAAAAATATCTCAACATCTTCCTTGTTTAAGCAGCTGCAACCCCTATGAGCTTCACAGAGAGCTGAAATGCTTCTGAGATCAATTAGCTGTGACCCCAAATAATCAGAAATGCAAGACTTGGCAAAAGACAAATTTCACAAATAGATAGTGTTTATTTTGCACTCCTGAAATCAGACATGGTTTATATTTCAATGTTTGAACAATTTTGGTRATGTACAATTGTGAGAGATTTTGGGAGGAGATTTTGGGCTCAAAACCTTTCAGGCACGTGTGTGAGTGGAAAGGACAGGTTGGGTTTTGCTCCAGTGAGGTGATGCCCTGCTTTGCACATCCTACCCCACCGGGGTCTGCATCCCAGCCTCTGCAATGGTCACCAAGCCCTGGCAGGCAATGCTCCTCACCTGCCCCTGGAGCCTCTAACCCAGCTCCTGACTGGACATCAGACCAAAAGTCCCACCTGGGGCAAGGGCCCAGGAAAGCCAAAGGGTACTTAAGCCAAAGAACAGTACAAGGACAGGTCTTGAGCCTACCTTCCCTTGGATTTTATATTTGTTCTTTTCTATTTCTAATTCATTCTTCGTGAAGGCTGAGTAACTTAAATTCAGATAAGTTAGACTTTCCTAAGTTGAATAGGCTTAGAGCTTGCTAAGTTAATGTTTTTTTGAAATGCTTAATGTTGATTGAATATTGCTTCAAACTTTTGCCCGAGTTCCCTGAATTTCTGAAGTTTGCTGGTAAAATTTTTGTTGTTTTGATCTCTTGAGAATATCTTGTCAGTATTTCTTCCTTGCATCTAAATCAGGGTATGTAAAAAACCTGCAAAAATGTGAGCCCCTTTAAAGGACTTGGTGACAGAGTTCTGGAGCTTTACAGCCATTACTGGAGAGTCCCTAACGGAATCTTATCAAAGAAGTTGAACAACTGTACTACTGTTCATCCCTTCTCTAGGTAACATTCTTTAGGTAATTAAGCCTAAAAACAAAGTAATAGGAATAAGGAAAGCTCTGTCATAGGCCTGACCCCTCTGAAACAGGCAGAACTCCTCAGCAGATTCTGTTGTTGAACTGTGATCTTTGTTCCCTGCCTTCGTATTTGGTTTATTTGTCCAAGTGTTGGCAGTGGCAGCAGTTCAGGGGTGAAATCTGAGAAAAGAGGGGGGCTGCCCCATCCCAGCTACAGCCAGTTCCATCTGGTAAAGTCAGATCCAGTGGATCTTCTGCAGGACACAGTTGAGCTGAAGTAATACTTCCAATGCTTCTGTGATAATATTTTTGAGATACCAACTGTGAGAGTGTGAAAAAAATGAGAGAAACAGCCCTGTACATACCTGTACATACATTCTCAAAGGAGAAAAAGAGGGATGAGACACTCTTAGCCTCAAGGTCAAGATTCCCCTGCAGACCATGGAAAAGACCAGGGTGAAGGAAGTTGTTTCCCCACAGCCCATGGAGGACCATAGAGAAGCAGGTAGCCATTTGCAGGCCGTGAAGGACCCCATCCCAGAGCAGGCTGGAGAAAGCTGCAACCCACGGAGACCCAGAGAAGGGTCGTGTCAGACTCACTACCTATACTGGAACAGGGAAAAAGTGTAAAAATTGGGTGGTGCGGAGAGGAGCTATTGCAGAATAACTATAACCCTCTATTTCTTTGGTTTTTCTAGACATTATGCCAGCTGAATACCATTTTTAGGGCTTTTATTACCTCAACAGAGACTTGTATTTTATCAGTCTTAGATAATGTTCTGCTCCAATCACCTTTGTTTATCTACTATCTTGCCACTTGACTTTTTCTTTGTGGAATTGATGATGTAAAGCAAATAAATAAGGAAAATGTTTGAAGACTCTTTTTGCAGAACATAAAGCAAAGAAGTAAATGAGAATGAAGATAAATGAGCATGAACACAGACTGACCTTTTAAAACTTTCAGCATACAACATAATGGAGATAAGAAGTTTGCTGTGGAAGGTAAGTATACAGTACATGTTCTTACTAGCAATAATGGAATTCTAGAAATTGWTTCAGTGTCTTTCCATTAAATGTCTTTCTTGGCAAACTAGTATAATTATTGTATATACAAACTGTTCTGTATAGTAAAGTTTATTGACGAATGCAAGATGTGCATGGTTTTTTTTCCTCTATTTTGATTTCAAATTATATTACACTATCATGTGAAGATATCTGGGTTATAGTCATAGTGTTTTAAAGCATATATTTTATTTCTTTTTTAGATGGGAAATTGTTATTATTAAAGAGGTCTTGGGTATAAAATAAGGGATTTCTACTGAAAAACTTGGTATCCGAAGTCAGTGAATGCATGAAGAATAATTCATAATCCCCAAGGAACAGTTACATTACATAAGACTAGGTCACAGAAATGTGTTTGTGGAATATTAACTTGCCTATATTTTTTCTTCCTGAAGGCTTTATTAAATTGCTTTTTAGAACTACACTGCAGTATTATTGCTGGAATAGGTGTCTGTGAATACTTAAATTCAGCATACACTGTACCCTGCCTCAATTAAGATGTATCTCTGATGGTATTGTCTACATAGAAATTGATAAAATGCATATTGTGAGGACAGAACCAGACATAAATGAGATCTCTCAGGTACAGCTATCAGCATTAGTATGGTAGCACAATATTCCAAGCAGCAAATGAGGCAATCCCAGAAAGCTGTATTACAGCTCTGTCATGGCACTTGTAGTATACTGACATGGTGGCTGAACAAGCTATATGAAAACTATCTCAGATATTTTTAAAGAAAAACTGAATAAATATGTTTATGAGATGTCTACTACTTGATCAGCAAGATCTATATAAGCAATAAATGTATCCTAAATTGTCGTGATGGGAGCACAGAAATATGTTACAGGTGTTTCATTGAAACAAAGGCCTCTATAGCAGAAGAAATAGCTGCTGTTGAGAAAAGGATGTTACAGGATGACTGCATCTGCATTCACATGGCAGTGTTTGTACTTGCTCTTTGTCTGAGTAACTTCCATTTAATGAGTACTTCCTCTTTGTAGTTGTTAAGTAGTGCATAGAAATATATGTTTATATATGATAAGTCTTCATACAGGTGAACATTATTTTACAGAACTGTAGGAGGGTGTGGGTTGGAAGGAACCTTAAGAATCATCTAGTCCCAGTCTGCCTGCCAGGGGCAAGGACACCTTCCACTAGATCAAGTGGCTCATAGCCTTACTCCATCTGGTCTTGAACAGGAGGAAAAAACTTAAAATATAACTGGATATCACTGAAACAAACTTAAAATTGTTGAACAAAACTTAAAATACAATTTCATATCACTGAAACTTCTAAAGACAGGGCCAAGTTCATTGTAGTAAACACAAAAGGGGAGACCATCCTGAGGTAGGAGGAAAATAACAGAAAATAACTATGATGTGTATTATCATTACACAAATATGCAAGCTTGGATACTMCTGGAGGGAATATCTGAAACATGCAAGTTTTCAAATACTTCTGCAAGAACTAATGTGGAAAAAATCCTGTTTCCTTTGGATCTATAAACAAAGACTAAACTTGTCATAAATTTGTCTTATCTCAGTCTCAATAATATATTGGAAGAACCATTTGGTATTCAAGAGAAATACAATGATTTATTAAGTTATGCATAGCACAGTCATTACTGCTAGCTTGCATGTGTTAAAATATTGATAGTTGTTGACTTGCCTGTAATCAGATTGTCTATGATAATATGAGGAAAAAATATCTATAAGAATCTGCAGTTGCTCAGGCTTCTGACAAGCTGGAATTATGAGGTATGTGTGTAATCATTACTCTGCTTGTTTCCTAAGGAAGAAGGTGGAAAAAGCATACTGAGAACAAGGTAYATATGTATTTTTTCTTTAGCATATCTGTTTGGACTGCTAAGTGGCTGAAACAATTAAGTCCTTCCAAAAGTCCTCCTTCTACAAATGAAAAGTCAATTCAAACACAGTTAGCAGAAACTCTTAGCCTTACTTTGCCCTTTGTTAATAGCAGTATTACTTGAGCAGTATTATTGATTAAGAGAGGTATTACTTGATGAATATTTGTCAATAACTGTGACATTCCGATCCTGCTAACATTTCTATTGTCAAGGCTAGTGTGTTATAGGCACTGCTAATACAACTTTTCTATGATGGAGTTGTGCCAACCTCTAGTACCATTCAATGAGCAGATGCTTATCTCTGGTAAGTAGTTGGAGCAGGGAAATAACAGTCTACTCTTTCCAGCAGTTTTAAAATTTATATAGAAATATCTTGTCTTTTTGTTTTTTTTGTTAATGTCAACATGTTCATGGGGAATTAAATAATGCAAACCTTGGGAAATATATGGGCCTCAAAGTCTTGACTGATAAACACTAATTCTTCTAAAGTTTAGAATCATACATAATTTTGAGGTGTATCTTGTTACTAAGGAAAAATATATCTGTAATTAGCTAAAAAGGAAATGGAAGCAAATCCTATAATGGCAAATTTAGTTGAGATCATCCTTTGGGCATAACAATGCATCCCACCTCAATATTCCTACACTTTCTTATCCTGTGATTATCCACTTTCTGTCTTCAAAACATTCTGTGCAGTTAAGGTTATATCTCCAAGGCTTCTGGGGCCCTTAAGCTATGTCATGGGTATGTTTGAAGTGAAAAACATCTGTCTGAGACTAAATCGGCTGATCACCTTACCCCTAAATTTKTTCAAGGCCTGTAAAGTAGGGCATTTCCCCATCTAGTAACTTCTGTGGAGAATAGTACTATAGAACATGTCAGAACGTTAAATTTCGTTAATCCCAAAGCACAGCAGGTAAGACCATATTTACTTGAAAACTTAGTTGATGATAAAGGTGAGACCAACTCTTTGCATCTTTTAATGTCGTATGGACTACTAACACTCTTCTTAAATTCAAGAGAGATGGGTAATTAAAAAAAATCAAACTGCTTAATTTATGAGGTCAGGAAATATATCACATAAAGGTTGGTAAGGAAGTAAATTTGCTTACACTCTGCATGATAAAACTTACAAAAAATTATCGAACTTAAAATTGTATCTGTAGTGAGATCAAGGCTGATATTCTTCTGTCATGATTGTTTTTCTGTAGCTCAAAGCTACCTAAGGTCCAGAACCATTACTACACTGTTGAGATTATTCTATCTCCCCATGTTTGTTGTTACTTGTTACAGTCTTTCAGAGGAATGAGGTGATCTGTTTGGWATTGTCATTGTCCTTACATTTTCCTTTCGTTCTGTTTCTGTTTGGTTGCTAGTTTATTTTCTAGGCTCTGCTCTTTAGTCTTTCTGGCTTTTCAGTTTTGTTTTTGAGAGTCTTTTGTCTGATCATTATACATTCTGTCTTGAAGACACTGTGAACCCCAAGCAAAGTTTAAATTCAATCAAGTTGAAGAAGTGGGGATGTTTAAATGATTTGTACACTAGGTGAAATAAATGTTGTAGTGTCCAATGGGATGATCCTATTGGAGGGTTGTTTATAGAAGAAAATAAAACTTTATGGATAAAGTTTTATAATTGTYTTAGCACTTGTGTCTTATGTTTTATCAGCATAAATCACTAAGCTTATCAAAACAAAACCAGACTGTTTTTACCATTATACATTTGGGATTTGCATATTTTTCTGATTTGAGAGCAAAACCAGTGAGAGACTCCAAGTCAGAAATACAATTTATTAGGAAAAGAGAAAAGGAAAACCAAAATACATGCAGTAATACAAAAGAAAAACCACTGACAAAGTCGGAATACAGCCTGACCTCTTGGTCAKGTTGTTGGTAGCAGTCCAGTTGGATTAGTSGCTGCAGTCCTCCTGGGGTGGCAAATGTGGTTCTGTTGGAGCAGTGATCCTGTAGAAAGGGTGTAGTCTTCCTCTGAAGATCCAGTGGAAAAGACAGCTGCTCCTCTGGGAATCCAGTGTAAAGACTGACTGCTTCGTCCCAAATCCCAGATTATATCCAGGCGTGGATATTTAGCTCCTCCCCTCTCGGCGGAGCATCTCACAATGGGCTGTTATCTTTCTGAGTCGTGGGTGGGTCCATTAAACAGAAATGGCTCCTGCAGGGAGTTATCTCTGAGTCATGCAAAAAGACATTGATGGGCCCATTAACAGGAGATAAGGAAGAAACAATGCCCCTCCTGGTTTCAGCAGCTCTTGAGGATGGGAATAGAATAAATACATCTTTATATTGTAACCTAGGATACATAYATAAATCAAACAACTTGTAGTGTCTAGTGTGTGACATGTCTTCTTGCTCATGTGGAACAGAATACATACATATTTTAGCTGCTATCCTGGTAGCATAAAAAGAGAAATCAGTAAATGAAAATATAATTCCAAGTATTACCAGCAAAGTAGATGTAACTAATACCTTTCATATACTAAGGTGTCTTCTGACCATGCAAACGCAAGAACTACAGAAAATATGCTTTATCTTTTGAGTGCATCTAGGTGCTAACATCTGTTATACTCAAATGCAGAAGACACTTACAGTGATACCTATACTGAGAAAATCAAGTCAGCAGAATAGCTTTAAGGTTTTACAGGTGTGTATACACATGCCCACAAGAAAAGTGTAGGAGAAACAATTATTATCTATTTTTTTTGCCACATGTTTGTAACCATGTGTAGCCTGTAGTCACACTTTTCAAAAGGTGAAACATTCCCATGTATTTCAGGTTAAAATATTTTTAAAAGTTTAACTTTTCAGACACCTAAATGTTTTTCACAAAATTGGATTGTTTTTTCTTTCTATTTTGAAAGACCTCCCAAATACTTTTGATGTCTGAGCAATTCCAGGTCTGATCCACTTTTTGGGGTTGTGGTCTGTTGGAACCCTGGCTGAGAACCTGGCTGAGAATTTTAGACTTTCTGTGCTGACAGGCACTGACCTCCAAGAGAACACTGCATTTGACCTGAGGCCATGGAGGAAGCTTCCAAAACTGAATGACAGAACTGGGATTATGAGTGTGCAGTTTSAATAGAAGTGTGTAATATCACATGGTGGAAAACGTAGAGTTTAAGGTTTTAGAATATATTAATATATATAAAGCAAGATGGAGGTTTTAGGGTGGAGGCTAGACTTTCTTCATCTTCTTCTTCATGGGTTTGGGTGGTATTGTGTAACTGGAAAAAAAAGTCTGCCTTGTGGGCCACAGGTACTTGGTTATTGGGTCAAGAGTAAAAATAATTTAGTTGCCATTTCTTAATTGGACAGCTAATCCTTGAAAGGCCTGACAGAGAGARAGGGATAYGGCTCCATGTAGTTTGTAKAGTGAAGTGCTGTAGAACTCATGGTTTGTGAGGCTGTAATATAGATAAGAACTAATAAACATCTGAGTCCAAACAAGAAATACTGTCTTGTGCATTTAATCCCAACCCTGTCAAAAAGAAGACTCCCACAGKGGTCTGTCTTCTTTTTCTTAAAAACTAGGAAGAAACTTCTTTTCTTCCTTTTGTTTTCACTTTCATCCTTGCCTATCTTCAGCATCGCTGATGGTAAACTACATTCTTTTATGCTGAAACTTTTTCCTGAGAATATGTTCTCAGAAATATTAAGGAAGCCTGTTAATGCAATTTCTAGATAAGCAAGATGTTGATTCACTTTCACTTGCAATGGAGCTATGTGTAGCAATGAAATTAACCAGTACTAGTCATGCTTACTAGTACAGAAGTATCTCCWATAACACATTGCAGAATTTCTTTAAAGAAAAAAAACCAAAAACATTCCTGTCAGGTATAGAAGAATTTCAAAAGGCTCATGATTTTAAATGAAATTGATRGAAAGTTTCAAATCTGGATGATCTAAGTGATAAGAAACAGATTTCTTGCAAAGATCTGGGCCRCTAGATTGCTACAAGTATAGACAGCAAAGGGTGTGAATGTTTTGTAGTTGGTCTCCTACCTATGGAGAGAAAATTGAAAATAATTTAGACATTTGGCAAGTAGTGGGTCTTATTTAACTTTATTTTAGGTATGAGGAAGATTGCTTTTTATTTTAGCTGTAAGTGTTCATTGACYGCTGTATTATAATAGCTATAGAAAGCAAACAATAGCTATGTTTGGGGGTTTTCAGTTGATTTTATGAAAAAATTTCCATTTTCATGGATCCTAGAGCAAAGTCATGAACACATCAAAGGTGGTCCCACAGCTTTTTGCTCTAGCACTCCATAAAAAAAGCCCAAAGAATATATTTGATTTGGTAACTACCTTTGCTAATATAATAAGATAGAAGTGCAGTAGCTGCTTCTGTGTCTTATGAAAGCAACAACAATAGTACTGATTAGGTCTCTGAAATAAAAAAATGCTTATGTTTTAACTYGATTTTTGTTTTCTGTTGACATACCAAAGGTTTATTTCTGTGATTTTCTTCACAAGGTTTACCTTTTTCTAACCCATRTATTGTCAGATGGATGCATAACACCCCAGTGGCACAGTTTTACACAGCAATTTATCTGAATTGCAAAGATACAGTGGAAAAAGCCCCTAATGTATAAATTATTTCTGCTCATCAGAATGTTTTTGTTTCAGCTAATTTGTTGTTTGAAATAGAAGTATCCCTGCTGCATTTAATCAGATGTGGAATTATTCATTGCCATTAAAAATGCTTGGATTATTAGCTGCCTTTAGGTGTTTCTGAATTGCTAACATTTCTCCAACATATTTGGCAAAGAGCATCTGTTTAGTTATTTCTCTCTGTTTAAGGATGCTGTAGTAAATCCACAAGCCTAAACTAAAAATTAAAATAAGCAAAATAACCACATAAGCTACATTTCATATGTCATAGAGACTGTTTTTTTTTTACAAAATGATTTCTAAAAATACTGTGTTAGAGCTTCTAGGAAGAGAAATTCTTTAAAGTTTGGAACTTCAGCATCTAGTTTCATAGATTGAAACTAGATTAATATCTAGTTCTACCTATAAATGAATCTATTTYACAATTGTTGACATGTTCCTTTATACAGAAAAACATAAAAGTTAAACTTCAACTTGGAAAGTTGATACACTTTATGATTATTTAAAATTTTTATATTAGAAGAATAAAATGGAACACTTCTWACTTTTGAACTCTTCAGTAAGGAATTTTCTAGGCACCTTGCAATTTCTCCATATAGCAAACTGAAAATTCACATTTCTGGAGCAGAATACATTGTGATTTTTCACCTACTGAAATTGGAAGTAATTCATGCGAAGATTTAAATTAAAAAAAGATTTAAATTAAAATTTTTTTTTTTGACAACATGCAAACTGTTATGCCATGCTAAAAGGGAATAGAATACTTTCCAAGTCTTTTCTGAGAAGTGTTACACTTAGATTTGTAGGACACACCACCAAATAATAGAGATAAACTGTAATTCAGTTTTTGGGGTTTTTTTGTCATTTTGGGAGTGCTGTATGTATATTAATAATAGAAAATGTACTATTTTCTTATAAATTAACAAAAATTATTTTATTTCTTTATAATTGGTACCAGGATTTCTACATGCAGCCATTGCCAAATGACAAATAAATTGTGTCAGACCTTACCCTAAGACTCTTCACTATGTCATCATTCATTGTTTTCTGGACTCATAGAATCAGAATATWAAGTAATTTATTTTTCAGTGGCCTGGACACTGAGAGATGCCCCCTCCCCCATTTTGGTATCATCCATTAAACTGATGAGACAGCCTTCTGTACCACCTTCCAGGATAATTAATAAACTAAGACTATGCTAGCCCCAGCACTGTGCTGTCTGTCAACTGTGTGATAATYGAATATTGAACAAATCATAAGAGTCCCATCAATTTTCAGTCCATTTTCTATCCCACCCGACATTTATCTCACCATTTTGACTGTAAGAAGAGACTTGAGAGATCAAAKTCTGCCAAAGTCTGATCAGATTTGAGCATTGTTTTGACATTTTTGCATCCAAAAATTGATCTTATATGCTTTCTCAGGATCCAGTATCAGATGGAACTCAGCATATAAATGCAGGAATGTAAAATGCTCTATTTCCACTTCTCTGCACTTCTTCTTTAATCCAATAGTTAAGTGGTTAGAAAGCATCTGGAGAGACAGATGATCTTCTGCCTAGAGAAATCCTCTTTTGCCAGATATATATTCTAAATTATAAACTAATATCCCAAAGCAGAGGGAGAGTGGCAAGAGTGCTTACTTTTATTCTTTCAGAAGAAAAGTACATGCAATATTCATTTAAAAAGCAAAAGAAGACACTATATTACATTATAATTTGACACTTCACTCTGAAATAAGGACATGTGGATTTTAGTCATTAACCCAGTGCATATATATAATTGGATGTTTAAGTATTCACTTCAGGAAGGAATAGAGCAAAAATATTCACTCGCAGGTGAGCGTCTTAACATTGTGTTATGAAGTCATTGTGTGTTTCTTCACTGGTATGCAAAGAGAAGGGGAGAAGGACAGTTCAAGGGAAGCACTGAGCTCATGTAAAGACAATTCAAAGCATTTTGGAGAAACATATTCAATTCAATTCAATCCCCTTCAATTTGTTTGAAGGGGAAGCTTTCTTTTCTTAGGAGGTGCAGACCTTCTGTAGCAGAAGCTTTTGCAGGAAGAGAAGTGGTGTGAGCAATTCCAGCTGCTACCTGGAAATGTYATTCACAGAAGCCTTACACAAATTATCACATCTCCCTTTGCAGCAGAAAGACTGATTTCCAGACCACATGGGTAAAGTCACACAAACATAATTTTTTCACATGACATCCCGTACAACTGTGTACTGTGTTGATGCCTGAAGAGATTCTTGGGCTACTGAAAGCATTTACTATACTTGAGAGATAGAAGATGAGATCTTATCAAGTAATGCAAAAGATAAAAAATAATCCAAACTCCCCTGTAGTCTGAACAGTTATGCCAAAAGATAGTTTAAAGATGGGAATGGATCCTATCACTGGATGACTGTAAAGACTATGAATTATGTCAGTGATCCATTTCTTCTGAAGATGACAGCAAAGTGACTAAAGACACCTTTTTAACACCTTTTTGTCAGCATTTCTCACCATCTAACTTAGGCAGTTTCTGACTCTTTATAGTGATTTTTCAGTGTATGTACTCAAAACCCTTATCCTTTTATTGAAATAAAATTAGGCAGTTTCCAACAGACAGAAACCCGTATCCTCTTGACAAAAGCTTGAGACTTTGGCCTATGTTTCTCTAGTCTTGGCAGAACTATGAAAAGGATTAATGGATCTCAAACAGTTATATTTTAAGTCTCGAAGTGGTATGTTTATAAAATAATAATGTTTTAACATTTTACAGTGTTTATAAAATACTGTGTTCTTTTTACATATTCTATTGTCCAGATGTCATTCCCTATCCTTTTGAATGACTCTCAAGGGGGTGGGCAGCAAAATGGGGCCTGAGGGAAAAAAATCCTTTGCAYTCTAATATCAGGCTCATGACCACCTGAGGAACTYGAAGGTGCTTTAGTCTATGGGACTAGATGAAATGCATCTCAAAGTCCTGAGAGAATTGGCTGATGTTATTGCCAAGTCACTGTCTGTGATAACCTAAAAGTCATGGCAATCAGGTACAGGCCCAGGAGACTGGAAAAAAGGAAACTGTCTGTCTTTCAAAAGCATAGAAAGGAGGACTCTGAGAACTACTGTCCTGTGAGTCTGACCTTTGTGCCTGGGGRGATCAAAGAAAAGATCCTCCTGGAAGTTAAACTAAGGTGCTCTGTGTTGGTTTTGTACAGCTAGGTTTTTTGCTAGTGGGGGAGCCACAGAGGTGGCTTCTGTGAGAAGCTACTAGAAGCTTCCACCATGTCTGGCAGAGCCAATCCCCGATGGTTCTGAAGATGGATGTACTGCTGGCCAAGGCTGGTCCAATTAGAGATGGTGGTAATCCCTCTGTCAGAACATATATAAGAAGAGATCAAAACAAAGTTTGTGGCATGGTTGTAATTTTCAAGCTAGAGAAGAGTGGAATGAGAACATGTGAAGGAAAACAACATGGAGACACCAAGGTCAGTGGAGAAGGAGGGGCAGGAGGTGCTCCAGGTGCCAGAGCCAAGACTCCTCTGCAGGCTGTGGTGCAAACCATGATGAAGCTGCTGTGCCCCTGCAGGCTGTGGGATCCATGGGGGGTGCAGATATCCACCCGCAGCCCATGGGGATCCACAGGGGATGCAGAGATCCTCCTGTAGCMCATGAGGATCCACAGGTGATGCAGAGATCCTCCTGCAGCCCATGGGGATCCABGGGGGATGCAGAGATCCTCCTGTAGCCCATGAGGATCCACAGGTGATGCAGAGATCCTCCTGCAGCCCRTGGGGATCCAYGGGGGATGCAGAGATCCACCCACAGCCTGTGGGGGAGGGGCYCATTCCAGAGTGGGTGGATGCCTGGAGAAGGCTGTGATCCAGGGGGAGACCTGGAAGAGGGAGGGGGCCCTTGCTCCCGGGCTGGAGCAGTCTGTCCTTAGAGGACTACACCCTGTGGAAGAGTGACCCATACTAGAGCAGATTGAGAGGCACTGCTCTCTGTGGGATGGACTCACTTTGCAGCAGTTTTGGGAGGACTGTTGCTTGTGAGATGGAGCCATATTAAAGAAATTCATTGAGAACTGTCGCCTGTGGGAGGGACCCCACAGTGCAGCATGAGAATGACTCCTCTCCCTGAGCAGTGAGAAAAGCCGCCAAAACTCCCATTCCCCGTCTCCCTCCACTCAGTGGGAGGCTGAGAGGGGTTGGGGGAGGGGGGGGGCAGTAAAAAGGTGTATTAAAGACTTATTTTACTTTTCATTTTCCTACTCTGATCTTGTTAGTTATACTCTCACTTTRTATCTCTGAGTTGAACCAGTTTTGCCCTTGATGGTAATTGATGAGTATTTTCACCCAGTCCTTATCTCCATTCACAAACCCTTCATTATGTTTCCCCTCCACTGTCCAGTTGCAGGGGAGGGTGAGTGAGCAGCTCTTGTGGGTGCCTGGCATCTGGCCAGTGTCAAACCATGACACACATGGAGATGAAGAATCATTCTGTCTAAAAATCTCTCTTCTTCCACAACTCTCTAACTTGAATTTAGACGCTAAAATAATCTCTACTGAATCAACTTGAGGCAGTAATTCTGGAGATTGTGTGGGGAGTTGCATTTTTTTAATAAAGATTGTTTTTACCAGTTACTATATTATGCCCTATTTGAATACTTTCATAACTTTCCCTTAGAAAATTATTAGAAATTGTGATTCATCAGACATTTAAGATTTCCTCCTCTAAGTTTGTCTCCAAAAAACTGTCAAGCTGTAACAGCTGAAACTATATTTGGAATTTAATCTGTGTTTAAAACCAAAAGATTATTCAAACAAGCAAAAAGCACAATATTGCTTCTAGTGTTTCTAGTGTTAAGCCCAACGTTATTTCAGAATCATTAAGTTCACTTAAAACTGCACATTCTTTCTTGTTATGGTCTTGTTTTCAAAGGAAACAGGATAAATACTAGTTTCCATTTTTTGCAGTTTTTGACAAGTGTGTACAGTATTTGCAATAACATAATGTGACTTTTTATCTGCAGYCTGAAGAGTACAAATATTTACACTGTTTTCTAAATATCATTTTTATTAGCAAGGCTAATGCTCTTGCTAACTGAATAAGACTGAATGCAAATATAACATTACAGGATTTCATGAAAATTTGCAATATTTGGCCTGAATCCGATCTTTTAAAGGATAAATCTATGTTTTCATATATATTTCCATCTAGCCCAGCAAAATCTTCATTCTTTTGTTGGAGCTTTGGGGCATTGTTGCCATGAAAATATTAAGGGGTGAGTGCAATGAAATATTTTTCTGATTATCTGGGATTCTTAAAGAAAACAATGCATTTCATTTTCTGTAGAAACTGGAGAACAAAGTTATTTTAATWTTCTTTTTTCCCCCTTGTTTTTAAATAAACTAGTTTATTCTCATTTACTTATTGACATTTCTTTGCTGTAACTTCTAGATTATAGTTAGTAGCTTGTCAAAATGCATGTGAGAAATTAGTGCTGCTGGAAGTAATGGAATACCTAGTAATAAAAATGAAAATTAAAGAGGYTAAACAGAAATAATAAAAATAGAAATGAGGAACAATACTGTTCAAATAATAACAAAGACTTAAAAATATGTACAATAGAGGAAATTAATAAGTCTGTTCTTAGATGTTACAGTAACTCTATGAAAAACCCAACCAAAAAAAACCCCAAAAATAAACTAAACCAAACACAACCAGTAAAAACATCATAAATCTGAGGCTGTAAATTACTTGACTAATTTAGAAAACCACTACTCTGGGAGGTGAGAAGAGTACTTCTATCTCTCCGACTTCCAGTTCTGCAAACTCCAAGCTTACCAGTAATGCCATTGCTTTAAGCATTCTTCATTAGCTGAATACAAAGTGTGAAAAACATGTACATTTCACACTGTCATTATTAAAATTATTTTAATAACAAGTAGCTAATTTTTAAATTTTCATTAAACGATGCATATGAAAAATATATCAATGTAGTTGTATATTTATAAATAAAATAAAATGAAAATAAAAATAAAAATTAAAAAATAAAATAAATATAAATGTGTGGTTTTGGATCTTTGTGTGTTCTTTTACTATTTCCATGTTGCTTTTGTTCCTTGAGGAATCAGAATATCAGACAGTAAAAATTATGTGTGGCAAAAAWTTTACTAGGGATTACTTGAACAATGCCTGGTAAAAAACAGTGATAAGTTTTAAAAAGAAGGTTATTCTGCATCTGAAGTAAAAGATTAAAAGCCATTTCTTTCGGAAAATATATGCTCCAAAATATTTTAATGTTGCCATATTTAAGAAAATAGAACTCTCCCATAGGAAGATAGCAATTATCCTGTTGAAGGAGCAYGCAATTTAATCACGTGGGTGGTGACTGCAGTTGACCACTGCCAGCAGCAAAAGTGGAGCAAAAGCATTTTGATGATGCTTATCAGGCTCTAAGTAACACCACTGGGTTTCTGTTAAACATGCAGAACTGATTCCTGGTATTCTCCATGGTGAAGTTRCATATGTCTTGCAGTATCTTGAGCAAAAGTTATTCAAGACCATCAACACAAAAGTACAGCTACATGTTTTAGATCTTTTGCTTGGATGTTAGGAACAAAGAAAATCAATTAGGTGGCAGAAAGGGTCTGTGTAGAGTATGGTAGGACTCAAGGAAAAAACATCTGTAAAAAMCAAGTTTTCTGTCTTTTTAACCTTACTGACATTATGTCCTAAGGCCTCTTTTGGTACATGAGCTGGATTTATCCATGACTTGTTACAGTATGACAAGTGGATGAAAAGAAACCTTTTTCTTCCCATTTAAGGATGTCCTTCCRGTGCATGAATGACATTTCTTCTCAGGAAATTTGACCTTTTACAATGAAGGTCACCTTTTGTCAGCTGGAAAATCATTTATACCACTGGCAATCAAGAATTATTTCATTGGACTCTTATTTTATTTGTCTGGCTCTGTAGTGGAAAATGGATGTTTTAGAAATCACTAGAAAGTGCACTTTACCTATAAACCTTAGCATTTTTCCCAAATAATTTGTATTGTTGTCACCTTACATTTGGGTTCATAATCAGTATTTAATTAAATAAACTGTCAATTTCTGATGATTGCATTCATTATCAGGTGGGAAGTGGATGAAATAAGGAAGCATTAGGTATCCATACCTTCCGATTCTTTCCCTGTATTTGATAACACTTTTTATTATATAGAAACTTTTTCACATGGCTATCAGCTTGATACTACAAAATAAAATACCTCTTATATATATCAGCTAACTTTGGATTACTTAGTGTGAAGTGATTCTTGCTCCACGTACCCATTTGAGATCTCCCTTGTTCTTGTAAAATAGTAAGTTAATGTTTTTTTCTATGAATAAGGAATTAATTTTAGGTAAAAGGGAGTATGCTATCAGCTTAAAATAAAAATATTTTGATTCTGACATCACTATTTTGAAACGTCACTGTTGCCAGAATGTATTCTATGAATGAGAGCTTCTTTTCCATATCACTAGGTAAAGAAAAGGTTGGTTATATTTTCTTCCATAATTAGCAGACCTGACTGGAAAGAAAAAATGCAGTGGTTTTTTTGCAACMATAGMAGAGAAATAAAATATATTAAGAATWTTTTAAAAAACCCTGCATAAATGAGAGCAATATCTATGGTACCAATAATAGAAGAAAGAATGGTGTAATTTAAGTGCAATTAGAAGCAATGGTTTTTATTAATTAAACAACTAGACTCAGGGAATTTCAAAAGACAACTACAAAAAATTGACTATTTCAAACATTTTTCCATTTGTCACACCAAAACCCTGCATCTTATATATATCCTTTCCTTATTCTTATTTTACTTGTTAAGAAAATAAAATGATTAGTGAATATTTGACCTKGTTTTGGCCAGGACATGGTTAATTTTTTTTCAATAGCTGGGAGATGCCAGGACCCTGATRTTATCCAATTACCACCTCAAGCCAATAATGGGAGCAGAGGGAAGGGACTCTCTCTTCTGAGGAGTGCTCTACCCACAGTTTATACGCTGGGCATGAAGTCCATGGTGTGGAACATCCCTTTGGGTGCTCTRACTGGTCAGGAGAAAAGGAAGTGGAGAAGAGCAGGTCAGTGTTTGTTTATTGTTGTAGGCTTTCCATGTAAATAATTTCTTTGTCTTGAACCTTTTGTATTAATATTGTTGCTCTCATTGCTTTTGTCTTCCCTCCTTGACTTCAATCTTGTKCTTGTCTCAACCTGTGATCTTCGCCTTTTGTGCTTCCACTTGGAGGAGGAGGGGGAGCGAGAAGTGGTGTAGTTTTAGTGGGAGTGCTAAATGGGAGAGTATCCATTTACCCATTCCAGAACCAGGATAATACTGCAGATTCTGTCTGTAGATCACAAATGTTATCAGTTTGGGGAATTTTAATGCCTGAGAAGGGTATAGAARTACCATTGCTTGTGATAACAATATTGATCTGCCCATAGGGAATGGGGTGAAATTTTCTTAGTGAATTTTTTGGATTTATGTCTRACCTTCAGTACAGATTATTACAGAATTGGAAACACTCATGATGATGGAACAGATAATAAAGGTTAAATTTAGCACAAAAACATCTTTTTCTTAAGACTAGCTCTCATTAACAGGAATATAACTTAYATGAACTTTTTCTGGCAGCATAGTCAGCTTGGGAAATAAACTAAAAAGAGAGCTGCATGTAGAAATGTATCCCTTTCGAACCACTGTTTCTTCAATTACCTCTAAAATATCTATTAAAATAATATTTATGATATCCTAAAGACACAATGAAAGATGGTTTAATGACTGTAAATTTAAAATATATCTTCCTCTTTGCCGAGGGTAGAATGCTAACATGGGCACTGTAAATTTTTTTGCAAGGAATACCCTTATGCCTTCATGAGGATGGAAGCATTGCCCATGCAGACTTCTTGCACTTCACTTTTTGCAATATTTCAGGAAACTTTCCTAAATTCTTATGTCATTTAGATCTCAATTTGATTTATTCTTTCATTTTCTTTTAAATCTTGTTTCTCAGTTTTTTGTTTTGGGAAATTTCGAGGGGGCTTTTTTGGTTGCTTAGTTTGTTKGGGTTACTTTTTTTCCTGTATCTCAAACAATTTTCCTTTTACTTAGTTAGAACTGTACTTTGCTATTAATTAAGTACCTGCAGTTAGCACYAGTCAAGTATTTGCCATAATAGTAAGCACAGAATAAACACTTACTCCAAGAGATGTGAATAGAGTCAAATCTGAAAATCTGCTTTCTTGTGATTGATTTCTTTATSATGTGCCTCTGTTACATCTCAAATTGAAAGATTTTCTCTAAAGACAGAGAAAATAAAAAGAGCATTTCTAAATCTTTAAATTTTATGTAGGTGAAGCAAACTTTTTATATACTGTGTATATGTAGAAATAAAAACCTATGTTGTGAATCATCACTCAAAATCAAGCCATTGTATTTATTATGTAACTTAGTTCAAAACAAAATATTCTCATGTTCCAGTTCACCCTTGTAAAAATCCTCCATCCAGTATTTTATGAATAATTCAAATACCAAATACTTATTTTCATACTTATTCTATAATATTTAAATATGAGTTCAATTGTTTATGCTATAATCTTATGTAAATCTGTGCCCATAAAACCATATCTGTACTTGGCCATACACTGTTGGATCCTCAAAAGCTTGTTTACTGCAATGGTGGTTGGGTATGCACTGGAAAAATGCTATTGGTAAGAACTGCAATATTTCAAACTTTTCTGTTTTGTTTGTGTAGGCCAAGTAATTTTCTGTTACTTTTTTGGTACTGGAATAAAAGGAATGTGAAAGTATTTATTCTCTACATATTTATGTCTCRGACATTTTAGCTAATTTTTTCAGAAACTGTTTTTGTGTTTACATTTATCTCTGCTATTATCGTTATAACATGATTATTTCATACTGGATTCAAGTATACCTAAATCATTGCATAAGGGTTACAAACCATTTTTGTAATTTGTCTCTTGCTGAAAATCAACTTTCCTAGAAAATGCACCTAGTGTTCAACTTTGAACTAAAAGTTAAAGGACCATAGTTCTATGCATTAAAATGTTTTGGTGATCATTCTGTTGCAGTTTCTGAAACAAAGGTCTTGAAAGAACATTTTTCTGATCTATCTTGCAACCTCTTCTTTTTAGCTACTCAGAAAAATGAAATATATTAACTTTAAAAAAAAATAATATTATAGCTATCTTAACAAGATAAAATATTCAAAAAAGTTCATAAATGCAGGTACTGACAGAATAATTTCAGGAATTAAAAAAGAAGCTAGTTCTGTTGCAATGCAATAGAATCTGCAATACCTTTTGCAATAAGAAATTTATAATGAAAATGCAAACAAGAAGTACTAAAGAAGGAGGAAATTTCAATATCTTGTTAATTCAAATTTCAATAATTTGTAATTCAAGTCCTTCAACATAAATGTCTAATCTGATACATAATACTGCTTTCAAAGATACTGAGCACCAACATCTCCATTTAAATTGTAGGTGTTCAGTAAAATGGAAGGTCAAGTTTGATACAGATTGATTTAAATATTTAATGTAAATATACAGTTTCTAAAATTTTTATCTAAATAGAATGTCACTTTGTTATGAAAAGAGTAAGTAGGACAGGAGGAAAATAGAGTAATGTGTATGAACCTGGTAAATAATTAGACAGGTTTTTTGGTCTAAAACCTGTTTCTTGAATTGTCAACAATCTTCTACTACTCTTTTATGATTAAAACTAGGATTAAAAAAAAAATTGAAACACCTTGAAAATTTCAGGGGACATTCAAGATGCAAAATCTCTCATAAAAATTCCATGTTTTTATAGACCTTGCTATGAATGTGACATTTTCTTTTATTTTCTATTAGCTGTGTGAAAAGAGTAGGTTTCAGGATGTCACATGGCTGAAGGAGTGTCTGGATATTAAGAACCTGGTATTCACAGAGTTTCTTCTGTGCGAATCTGTCTTGATGATAAAATGTTCTATGGTTAACAAAAAATGGTGTGTCCATARGGTGGAGAAGGAGTCAAGGTTACTTATTAAAATAAAGACCAGTCATGTAACCAAAACTGTTATGTATTTGGTAATCAGAAAGCAGATGATTAATTCTGTTAAGAATCTAATTCATTCCCCAGAGGAGATGGTCTACTGGGCATCAATAAGGAACAAGCAAACAACAGCACTTTAGGGAATATCATGGAAATGCCTGTTAATCTAATTCCCAAAGGAATTAGAGAGCACGTCTCCCAAAAAGTGAAGAAGCCAACAGCCCAGCTGAAATGCCACTGCATCAGTGCACACAGATGGGTTATGAACAGGAGCTTGGAACCATGGTGAAATTAGGAAACTCTGATTTGTTTGCTATCGCAGGAACATGGTRGACTGAGTAACATGATGGGAGCACTGCAATCTAGGGTCACAAGATTCTCRGAAGAGATAGCCTGGGAAGGAGGAGTGGAGATGTTGCTCTCTATGTTAAGGATAGACTGTGAAGAGCTGCCTCTGAGCAACAGTCATGAATGGGTTGAGAGACTGGGTAAAAATCAAGCACAGTACCTATAAAGTACAACATCGTTCCTTAGTTACAAGCTGTCTTTCAAATAAACAGATGGTAAATAATGGTGGAGGTAAAGGAAAAACAAGCTAGTGTCACTTTGTGGTGCCCAAGATGATTTCAAACTTAACTTTCTCTTCCCTTTAAAATGACTTCATATTGAAGGAATTATATGGCGATGATGTGAGAGAAGTAGACATATGCACCATTGCACCGTGTTTATCTAAAAAGGCATAAACACCATAAACACTAATATCAGTTTGGAGTATTATTAGGAATTTTTTGGTTATCCTGGGTTTGCTTCACTTTGGTTTCTAATGAGTTAGTCTTGTAGGATATTTATTTTTAAATGAAATCAAAAGTTTTTTGGCTTTTTTTTTTTTTAGAAACAAGAAGTATTTCATAATTTATGGCTAAATACTTGCATAAATGGTTCTGAATTTTCTGACCCTTAATCAGTTTCCAGTCAAAAATGTTAACAATATTGTTATTCTTAGTTCATGAAAGCTGGAAAAGGGGGAATTGAAGGGTTTTTTTTGGTTGTTTTTTTTTGTCATGCTTGAATGATGACATTCTTAATAGAAAAAACATAAAAGAAAAATGAAAAAAGATAAATTGCATAGCTTTGCAATTTATGAAAATTATGAAAAATATAATTTTCCAAAATAAGTTTATTCTTGTGTTTATAAAACAATTAACCTAAAACATTAACTTAAACTAAACTGTTAAAAAAAAGAGAAGGTGTGTGTTTGAAAGAGTGCTTCCTGCACAGATTAGGAGAGAAAATTTTCTGCACACAAATACAGAGTTTAATTGCTTTCCTGAATGACTTGTAATAAATTCTGCAATATAAACTGTGAATAGTGTAGTCATTCCAATTTTTTTTCATTCTATTGTTACTAGATAATGGCATTTCACAATTTTCAAACTATGACTTCATTTTGAAAATAATGTGAGCTTCTGATGCAACACACTTCTGGAGGCTAGTCACGTTATAAATGATAGAAACTATAACACAATAGGGTAGCTGCCCAGCAGCTGTCTAGAACTACAATAATGATTTATTCAAGAAATGATAAAAATTAACGGTTTGCAATCTGTTGTTYTTTTTCACTTCTACGTTATTCAATTTTCTGTTTATTTGAACAAACTTGATTTAATTTGAGAGGCTTTAATTTATCTCAAAATTGAAAAAAAAATTAAGAGGCAGCAAAGTTAAAAAACATGATGTTTTTAACTAAGTGTTAAAAAAAGTTAATTTAGGGCCTTTGACATGTAAATGACTTAATTATATTTTAATTCTGATTGTCTGCCTGTGTTATTAATTTTGAAGTGAGTTTCTCTTACTGGGTACAACAGAACACTATAACATGGTAGGTATCACATATTTTGTCATCCAGAAATTAGTTAAAAAAAAAAAAAAGAAAAAACAAAGGCATAAAATGGAAAGAAGAACTAAATATGAGACATAAAATCACTTAGCATCCTCAGTCTATCCACATTCTGCTAAACAGAATAGATTAAAACTTGGCTGATGATTGGCTATGAAGGCACCTAATTTAATAGATGTCTTCATTATAATTTTCTTTTTTTAGGGAAAACAGACATCAACAAAGTAGTTATAACTRTAATGTATAGCAAAAGTTTGTCAGAAATGAATGATCTTAGTATACAAAGAAAAAGGATAAATAGAGTGATAAATCAAGTTTGTAAAAAATCTAAACATCCCAAAATATTCTGTAGGTGATCTAAGTTGTATTGACCTTGCCTGAGCAGAMGAGAGTGCTTTAAATGGTTGTCTGTGACTGTCTAACTCTTTTTTTCTCATTTATGAGCAATTGTCCTGGTTTCGTCTTGGATAGAGTTMGTTTTCTTCTTAGTAGCTGGTACAGTGCTGTACTTTGGATTTAGTATGAGAATAATGTTGATGATTCCGTTGTTCCTAAGCAGTGTTTACCCTGAATCAAGGATGTTTCAGTGTATGCTCTGCTGAAGATGCACAAGAAGATGGTAGGTAGCACAGGTGGGACAGCTGAAGCAAAAAGGCCAAAGGGATGTTCCACACCGTGGACTTCATGCCCAGYGTATAAACTGGGGGTAGTTGGTGGGAGGGGCTAATCACTGCTTGGGGCAGGACAGATGGGCATCTATCCATGGGTGGTGAGCAATTGCTTCAGGCATCATTAGTTTTTCTTGGGGTTTGTGCCTTTCTCTTTTCATTATTTTTCATCATTCATTAATCTTAGTTGTAGCATCCTTGTAGTTAATTTTCTTTGAATTACTAAACTGTTCTCATCTTAACCCATGAGTTTTACTTTCTTTTACAAATCTTCTCATCCCACATGGGGTGTGGAGGGTAGTGAGTGGGCACTTGCATGGCACTGAGTTGCTGACGAGGATTAAACCACAATTGGAACATAAAATTGATAAATATTAAAATTATAAGGGTACTAGAAAATATCAGTATTATCATTGATGTATTTGGTAGGCTGAAAATATTATTATGGTTGATTGGGATATGAGTTTAAAGAAGGTATTAAAAGGGATTTAATAACCTATGATATATTTTATTTYATAACAAACTTCTCAATGAGTTCAAATAACTAAGAAGTGTTTCAATAAAAAGAAACAGAATACAAGTTGATATATTCTTAAATGAGATTAGCTATTTTAAACAGAAACTGAAACACTATTATTACTCCTTTATTACAAAGACACATAAAGGTTATACAAGTGAAAACTAAAATAACTTTCCTCTCTATATCAGCATTACTTTGAAAATCTATCTGAATTTAGAAATGTGCAGACTCTTTGCCTAAATGATGTAACTGATACATTTTAGAAATAATAATGAGGTTACAATAAAAAAAGTAGAAGGGGAAAAAACCYGAAAATATATTGTCTGGCCATGGAATGCTTTCTTTATATTTTGTCAAGAACAAACTTATGTGCTTATGATCTTCAAACAGAACTGTCTGCTTTCTTTGGTCCTGCAATGCAGTGCTTTGGTACAATAGTCTCTTTGGTGTCAGAAATATGTCTTTGAAAATTCTGCCTCCACAGCATGTGCTTTTCCAGGCAGTTTACCATTTCCCACAGTTAATCAATCTTCTAGAAACGATGTAGCTATGAACACTCCCCAGGAACTTTATAGGTATGATTCTCACATGTTGAACTTGTTTGCCATTGTTCCTCCTGCCCACTGTGCCTGCTGTGCTGAAGTTATTTCAATCTTGTCCCTCAGAGTCAACAGATGATCTGAAACAACTGAGTAAACTGAACAGCYCAAAAAATTTTATTTCTTGAAGTTCCAGGAATGCTTTGTAGTAATTTGAAAAAGTACCATGAGAAAAAATTGCTTGCACTTGATTTTACGTCAACTTCAACAATTGAACTCAATTCCCTATTTCCAGGCAACACTCTAATTTGTTTTTTAACTTATAATAAAGTGGAGCCTTTGTGTTTTACATAAAATAAATTCCTTGTTATATTTGGTTTTACCAGTTATTTTGGAGTCATGTCTGTAGAATCCCAGAAAATWAGGAACTAATTTCTTTGTCTCAATACCCAGATGGCTGTAAATCCAACCAAGGACAGTTATAGTAGTTAAGAATTTTTGTTAATAGAGCTGAAGTCGGTTGGTATTAATATGCCATGAGAAAAAAMCAGAGTTTTGATTGGAGATGGGGGCCAGGTGGGTGTACAGCAGCACTTTTCTGGGACAAACATGTTTGTTCAAGTCCACAGTGGCACAGCAAAAAAATAAGACAACACAAGAGCATTAATGGGGCCAAGAAATGGGCATGGACTGCAGAGAGGGATCTAAACTACAAAAGACCCCTGAACACTTCTGATSTCTTTCCAGAATGGACTGAGCACAATAAGTAATCTGCATAGAAAGTGAGGAACATGTCCACAGGGTGGAGAAACCTATTCATAAGAAAGTATCCATCCCCAAGCCAGGTGGTGGTAGGGTGCTGGACATCTCATCAGCAGGAGTAATACTGGAAGCAAGACAGGTGATTCCCTTCCTCCCTTCCCTTCCTCCCCTCCCTCCCATATATAGTGGACTTGGGACTAACATACCAATTTCCACATCAAGTGTGTAATTTACCAGTAGAACTTTCTAAATCTGGATCCTCAGATTTCTGTCATTCCTTTTGACCATGAGCATTTACAAATTCGAGGCACTTTCTTCTTTCTTAGGGGTAAGATGTCACAATGTCCTCCTACATCTTAACTTTTAGTTTAAAATATGCTCTCCTATCTAGTTTATTAGGGCCATTAATGTATAATGACCTTTGCACAATTCTGTTTCCTTTGTTCKTCAAGGAAAATGGGAACTAATAACTAATAGTTAATTATTTGATGAGTTAACAATTGCACACAAAAATATCTCAGGTTAAGAAATTACTCTTTCTGTCTCTCTTGCTCAACCACTAGGTTTCACCTCATCCAGAACTGAATTCCAAAATGAGTAGCTAGGTCTTCCATGAGAGTTAGAAGTATTTCACAGCCCCTTCAAATCAAACAGTAATGTCTTGGTTTGAATAATAACTACTCCTTGTCCAGAAGAATTAGTGGTAGTGAAATTTGCTTCATCAATTAATTGGCATATCAAAAATGAGGAATATTGTTCAAAAGTAATTTGCTGTTGAGTGCAGGCACCCAAATGATCTTCAATATGAACTTTGAAAGTTAACCTTGAAGAAAACTGTGATCACCTCTTGCAGTATTTTCACTCTGACCYCATACAAAGAATAGACAGCCATTCTTTTTCTGTAATTAATATTATCCAAATAAATGTTTCCAAGGCTTTAAGTTCAACTTCAAATGCTTTTTGCAGGAGTACCTTTACTAATTCCATTAGCATTATTTCATTTTCATACTTAAACAAGAAGACTCTTATCATTTTCATAGCTTTTTGTAGGCAGTTCTACATAACTTATATGTTAAACAGAAACACATAAAATTACTTTTTTTCTGTTTATTTTTTGCTCAAGATCTTCCAGTGTAATTATTTTTAGATAATTTGCAGTTCATGTTTGTAAGTATTTATCATCTTTTTATATCTTGGAGATATTTACAAAATACCTTACTTTAAGGGAATATTTGAATTTAGGGAATATTTAGTGTATTGTTCTTCTCCATATCCCTGTTGAAAATGTAAACATATCTAACACCTGTCACTACAGCACTCACAGGGAAAATCCATTCAAACTAATCCAGTTGTTGGAGGACTGTAAATGCCAATTTGTGATATCTTTCAATCTGTATATCAGGTTAACATATTCCTATATTATTGCAAACATCTTAGTAATATATATCAGCATTATTTCTTAAATGCTCTGGCCACATTTCTTTGATTCACCTGGTAGTTTTGTAATTRCATTTAGAATGTTCACCTGCCACATCCTGTTCTCTTTAGGCCACAGTGGTTATACCTCACAGTTTGTTTTGGTGGAGTTTTATAGTTTGGAAGGAAGAATTAAATATGAAAATGCTAAAACTAATATTAATTTTAACTAGAATTTAAATTATTATTACTTTGCTTGCCAGATACATAGGGATTTTACAGAGGAACTCAAATAATTGTCATGTACACTAAATGCATCTGCTACATCCATTATCAGCAAGCATATAATGATTCAGACTGGTTTGAATTCAGTTTGTGAAAGTGTCTATATTCACTGATTTAAGAAAAGTATCAGCCRGACTTGCTGAAGGCAGAGAGAAGGAGGCGATCCTTAGAAAAAATAAATCATATTAAGGTTCTTCCCAAATAATCAAACAGGTGAGTATGTCACTGGCTAAMACTTTGTCAGGGCAAAATGTGGCAGTAAACTGGGATATTTCATGTGTTTTTTTTTTAAACTCATCATTCTAAAAGACAGTGGTTTCCCCTGGTTACTGTCACATCTGCTATAAAATGTCAGTCTTATGCCTGTGGCTCTTCCCATACTGGTGACTAAAGGAAMTAATACAAGAACAGCAGACTTCATTGTTCCTTCTTCAAAGACAGATTCAGAAAGGGTATATCCGTACATTGTCCTAGAAGAGGATCCTTCAACACCCAAATTCATTTTGTTCTCTTTGTTACATAGAGCAGTTTGCTTCATGCATCTACCACTGAGCTGCTTTCTAATGATCAGTGTAGTGTTTCAAGAATTTTTTCTCTTTTTCTTTCTCCTATGTGAAAAAAATTCTTGTTTTACTGGTATAAGGATCAGGCATGAAAGTACTGAAGCAATTCTAGATTTTATTGCCTTGGGCTGAGACGCTTGATTAGGATGAAAAAGTTTAATAACTGTAACATAATGCAGAAGTAGCAGTATCTGAATCCAGATGCATTTGCTACAACTAGTTCAGAATCTCCCAGTATATGAAGTGTATTTGCCATTTGTAAGAAAGAGCACATCTATTTCCCTGTTTTTTCCTCTAAACTGTTTATAAACTGTGTTGAGCTACTTCTGTCAAGACGGGGTAAGATTCAAGTGAGGCAACAATTGAATCCTATTATTTTGGTATAATAACTCTTCTTTCCCTCTAGCGAATCTTATCAGTCTCTCCCAGTCACCAGTGTCAGTTAGTGTTAGCAGCAAGAGAGTCACATTTTCCACATGGTGTGCAGACCTCTTCAGCAGACTTCTACAGCATATATCTGTGTTGCATGAGTTATTCTCCAAATCAATAGCCAGAAGAGATGAGAGCTTTAAATTTTAAGGCAGTTATGTCAGCACACTCCATCTCAGCAGGAAAGCTGAGAGCTTGACATGTTTGGTTCTCTGTGGTCTCCAGTTACTTTCTCACACATGTACAATTTTAAAGTGGCAGGCTTTTTGCTTTTTGTTTTATTTTGTTTCAGAGTTTTTGCAAACTTTCTTCTTTCACAAGAGCTTTCGGTATTGTTTCTGTTTTCTGCTGCCTTCTTCCTAGTAATTTTTACATGTAATGGTCCAATATTTTCTCTGGAGAAAGCAGCAGCAGATAGTCATGGAATCATAGAATAGTATGGGTTGGATGGGACCTTAAAGATTGTCTAGTTCCAAATCCCTGCCATTGACAGGTACACCTTCCAAACCCTTGCCACAGACCAGGTTGCTCAGAGATCCATCCAACCTGGCCTTAAAAAATTAAAGGAGAGCCAAAATTWTAGGGCTGGAGCACCTGTCCTACAATGGATTGGATTAGTTCAGTCTGGATTTTTTTCAGATTTCAGAAAGAACTAATTGTGGCCTTCCAGAATCTGAAGGGGGCCCAAAAGAAAACTGGAGAGGGACATTTGACATGAGRATGTAGTGTGGGAGAATGGAAATGGCTTCAAACTGAAGGAGAGTGTGTTTTAGTTGAGATACTGGAAGAAATTCTTTACTGTGAGGGTGATGAGGCACTGGAACAGCTTGCTCAGGGAAATTGTGGATAATGAGAAAACTGGAAAGAAAACATGAAGAAAGTTCAAGGCTGCAGCTTGAGAATAGYTAATGTTGTCTCATTCTTATATTTTCTTTTTTATTTCCAAATGCAAGATTAGTAGCTTTTAGGCATAAATCACATAGGCATCTCTACTTGAGGCTCTTTCTGTCCTTGTGTGTGTGAAATCTACCACTTATTAAAAGAGTTTCAAGACTCCTGTTTTTATTCTTTGTTGCTAAAAATTTTCTTTCATGTTTTTTTTATATGGACTAAATAATGCAATATTTTCAACCAGTTCTAATTTTCATATAAGTCAATAATTTTKGGATAAGAGTTTAGTGGTTTTGGTTTCATTTCATTTTTAAACAAAAGACTACATGCACTACATGCATGCAAATATTCTCTTTCTAGATCTTTGTTAAGATGAATAAATTTTAAAAATACTGTTAATATTGATGACAAAATAAAATTGATAAAATAGCTTACCATTAAAGAATTCGCTGACAAAGCCTTTGTACGTGTGATTTTCTAATTATATTTTCTGCACATTTCAAAGCAAATATTTAAGCTTCTATTGATGTGTTCTTTTAAAGGCAGGACTTCAATTTTTGGTATGTCTTAAGCATGAAAAAATGCTTCTCTGTTCTCAGAAAAAATATTAAAATCAATTTGACTGCTTCTTTCATCAGCTAGACTTAATATAGACAAAAGGATTGCTTAATCAAGCAGTCACATCTCAACCAAACAATATGCAAGGACTCAGACATAAAGCAATTATAGTACAGGGGTTTACACTATCATCTAAAATAGAAATCTAGAACACCAAAACTGAGGTCTTTCCCAGGGTGTTTCCCCTTTTTCTAAAATGGTCATTAGTTATCCCCAGATCTGCTTTCCTTGATACATTTCATTCTGAAATTCAGTTTTTCTTTTCYTAGGATTGTACTCTGTAAAGCTTGGGTATGTTTAACTTAATTGCTRAATGACTGTCATTTAATAGGTAACTAATTGGCACTGCCTTAACTACATTGATTATACACACTAGATGTTAATAAAGGTATTTGAGTTAAATTTCTACATTTCATTTTAAGCGTGTGCAGGATTGTGTTTAGCTGCTTTASGAAAATAAATCATTAGATAGTCCTGAAAACCGCAGTTTTAAAACAGGCGGCTATAAACAAGCGAGTTCCAACCCACAGAATTCTCTTCTCCATTTAATTTTGTGAATATACACGTCTAGGTTCAGGTTTAGATTGGATTAAGTCAAGGACTGTATGTGGCATGGAATGCAGCATTATTGCTTTGTCCTGTTCACACTGGCTATGATAAGAAAGAGTCAAGCATCATTCTTATTACTAAATAGGTCCAAGAACCCACAGAAACAATTCTGTCTTGGAAGGGACCAAGTAACTTCATGGCTCTACTGTCTCTGTACATCTAATGAGCTGGCCTGGGGTATCTCCACAACACTACCACCTTTTCTTCACCAGAAGAAAACAAAGGTGGAGAAATGCAGTGCTATGTCTTTGCCAATTAAGTAATCTTTACAAAGTCCACGTATATTGCTCACTTAATGACCTCCAAATTTTTATAAATGTCATTTTCAAAGACTTCTGGAAGATACTAACTCTCACTATCTGACTGCAAAATATTGAATCTGACTAAACATTTTATGATTAAATGCAGTCATTAATTTCTTTCATAAAAAATTATATTTGTCCTTCAGGTTGAAGGAAGTTTGAATTTATCTGACATTAAATMATTTCCTAATGAAGTAGTAATGTATTCAATTTTAAGTTATGCTCTCGAATAAAAAACAATGTAAAATTTTAGTTCTTCATTCTTGCTATTCTACAACCTGAAACTTGTCCTATGCAAATTGTTTAATCATTAATCTCAAGGACCRAAAAAAGGCATCCTGAAATATCAAAGGATCCTTTTTTTTAATATCCTTACAAAAGGATATCCTTTATATCCTTTATATCTTATCTTCAATAGGAGGATTCCCATATTTGATGGACAGTCATAAAGATGGCTTTAAGATTTAAATAAATATTTTCCAGTAGATGGCAGCCTTTTATAGTGATTGGGAATCCTGAATKATACCTACTAAGGCTTCTGTAGTTGACTAGCTGTTATGCCTTTCGTCTGCAAAAGCTSGTTAAAAGGTGTTTATAACCTTGCTTTTGCAGACGACCAAAACTTGTTACATATRCTCATTTTATTTTCCTATATCCATAGGAAATATCTATTTCTGTGTATGCCTGCAATAAAAAAAAAGACTAGAAGTACTACCTAAAATCAGGAACTACAAATGAAGATGCTAAATGTTCCAGTTGATTCACTTGATAATATCTGAAGTCAAGATGATTTGAATTTTTATTGCTACTCATATGATCTGGGRCAAAATATTTGAAAATCTTTGTGATATGTCTGAGACAGGGATTGTACAGTATTAGAATTTAAATTCATGCAAGAGGAAGCATGCTTTTTCACAGGTTTCCTCAAAATTTACATCCTTKCATTTATTAGGACATGATTCTTTCCCACCACTAATGCAATTCATTAGATATAGTCAATAATATATTTACTCTGCTTGCACATGATACTGTAAATCAGAATTCTAAATACATCTCAAAAAAAAAGACCAAGAGTTTTGTGCTTTCATCACTTCACACATGCCAATTTAATTTATTTTCTAAACTTTTACTGCACTCTCCCACCTTCACTCTTTCTTGTTTTCACTGTCACCTTGGAGATCTTGTTCTTTGAGAACAACAAAGATATTTGCATGTCTACTTCAGTGTCAGTGAGACAGGATTTGGTGAAAAGAGGTGCTGCTTTGTAATAGAGCTATGTCTAAGTAAACATATGGTTTAAACATGACCTACCAAATAAGAAAACAAAGCAAAGACTGACAAAGAATTTCTGCTGGGTGTGAAGTTTCCATTTTATGAATGCTTTAGAACAACAACTTATATCTTCTTGACATTTCTGATATTTTGGGGCATTCAGTTCAGTTCTGAAAAGGGAATTACAGCACCATTTAAAAGGAACAAATTACAGGAAATAGAAGTAGGCATATATGATATTATTGTGAAGCATTTTAATTTGAGAGTGAATAATACTATGTAGTAAGGAAAGATGGACTGTGGGGATTAATTTATTAATTGATTAATTAATAAATAATTTTTAAAGCAATGTGATTATCTTATATCCAGGGTACTATGTCCAGTGCTGGACTCCTCAGTACAAGAATATGATTAAAGGATTGAAGCATCCTTCATTTGAAGAAAGGTTGAGAATGTTTGGGTTATTCAATCTGAAGAAAGAAAAGCACACCGGGCTCTCATCTCTCTATTTAAATAACCAATAGGAGTGTGCAAAGAAGATAGAGCTAGACTTTTTCAATGGTGAAGTAATGGAAGGAAAGGAAGTAATTAACACAAACTAGGAAAACATGAATTTCAATCTKAACACAATATACTTTTCATGGGTAGGGCGACTAAACATTGGAACAGGATTCCCAGGGAGGTTGCGGAGTCTGCATCRGTAGAAATATTGAAAATCCACCTGGACATGATACTAGGAGCCTTCTTGAAAGTACTCTGCTTCAGCTTTTTGTATTGGACTAGGTGATCGCAAGAGAGCCCCTACAACCTCAAATATCCTCTAATTATAGGCATTATAGAAAAAACTTTCAGGGCAATTGAAAACTCATCCAACATCCCACAAGCATTTCAGATTGTTATTATTTCTGTGCTGTTCTGTGAAGCTTGCTGACAGTCACTGAGAATTACACTGGCTTACAAAATACTAATGTTATTTCAGTAGTTAAGTTTCAAGTAAGAAGTAAATAGGTTTTTTTTGAGTCCTTGTGAGTGACTATTGAAAAACCCTATTGCATCTTGCYCAGAAGTCATATGAAGTTAACAAAATCTTAGAACTTCTGAAATGCTCCAAACACTTCAAAAGGATTAGTGTGCAGTGCCAGTATACTTCCCTAGATACCCATGAGTTCATCRAAACCATTTATTACTTTGTTGCCCTCAAAAATTCAATAACATATGTTAGAACACAAAATCCACAAATCCTTTGCTGTGATATTATCCCATACTAAAAGTAATGCTGTGTTCCTGGTTAGGCTGACTTGTGGCAAGCTTTTATATTTTTATTGATAAAATCAAGAATTGGATCTGTGAGATCTAGGAGCACTATAATGAGTTAAAATGGTAAAAATTGAGGCAACTAAGGGTCTGATACTTGCCTTTGTAAAAGTAAAACTGTTGTAACCTTGTGACATGGAGAACAGGACTATAAGATTTAGAACTAGATGAGAAAAATGCATTGAAATTATTTGGGCTCATCCATGGAGTGATCCTCACTGCTCCACCATGGCATCAGTCACTTATCTACTCTGTTTCCTGTAGAGCAGATCAATAGTCTGTCCTGCTCCTTGTTAAAATGTGAACTCCGGTTGATCTTTGCCTTATAGAAAACCAGAGAATGTGATGATTTGGTTCTGTTTTTCTTTTTTTCTCCYAGAGGCTTTTAACTAAATGATGACAAGAAAAGCAAGTTCCTCAATTCTTGTATGAAAATCCCAAAGAACTGAAAATGTGAGAATCAGAGATATTTCACAGATCCTGTCATATTAAAACTTATTTGAATGTGCTGGATATTTTGTCTTGTTTTATCAAGAAACTACTAAAATAACACAAAAGAAGGCTTGCTATATTTTGCTCAGTCCAAACTAATTAATTTCAACCTACAAATTCTGTTATTCAGCACCTTTGATAGAAATGGTAATCTAGGCCATAATTTATATTTTACACAATTCTAATGCTGTTTTCAAGGAAATGTGAAGTAGGTGTTTATCAAGTTAAAGTATTAAGGAACAAACTCTGATTAATACTCATAATTAATATTCCTCTGAAATAAAGTAGTTATATGTGCAGATCTTGGAAAATATTTTAGTTTATATTTGTTTCATAGTGAATTGCATCCTGCTAAGCAGCACCATAAAACYTTGTTGTTACCTCGCAATTTTAGGTATTTAGATAAAATTATGCATTTACATCCAGTAAGTAAATAAGCACAGGAGAATGGAAATATTAACCATGTTGAGAGCGCACTGGTGCCTCCACAATGTTTTCAAAATGCCTGCATGTAAAAGCAGCTTTTTTCTTTCTTTTTAAAAGTAAGGATACCTCTTGGATTTTTCTGACATCTGTATTTATTTTCTGCTTTACTGTATGGTTATCTTCAACCAGACAGTAACAAAAATTAAAAGAATGCTCCTTTAAAATTTGTAACAAAATACTTCTTAGCCAATCTCTTACTGCACTGCCAGCAAACAATGGCTTAGCATGTGAAAAGCAAATGAGAGAGCTCAGCTTATTTATGCTGGAGAAGAGATGAGTGAGCAGAGATCAATGCATACAAATATATTAAAAAATGGGTACTCAGAGGATGGGATCAGTCTCTTTTCAGAGGTGTCCAGTGACAGGATGCAGGGCAACTGGCAAAAATGAAACACAGGAAGTTCCCACATCTGAAGATGGAGAAAAACTTTAGTTTGAGGGTGACTGAGCACGGGAACAGGCTGCCCAAGATGTTGTGGAGTCTCTTTCTCTGGAGATACTCAAAACCCACCTGGACACAAACCTGTGCAGTCTGCTCCAGGTGTACCTGCTTTAGCCAGGGGTTGCTCTTGATGATGCCCACAGGTCCCTTCAACCCCAACCATTCTATGTGATTCTGTGATATTAAATAAAGTACATGTGTCCATTCTGAGGCTGTTCAGGCCAACCTAACTATAATTAATGYTGTTTTCTCAGCCTCAATATGCATTTATCAGTCTTTCTGCATCTGTTTTTCCTTCTGTATTCCTAAACTGTCTGCCATTTGTTACAGATTGATTTTGTTTGAACAAGTGAAAAACACCAAGCATGATAATGCATCTGAATGTGGTTCTGATAAAATGAATAAAAATATAATACTGGATAGCTCAGGTCTTTATCACCTTGGAAAGTTCTGTTGATTTCTTATGTAAAGTAATTAAGCATTAATTAGATCCCAAGGCCTCCAAGGCAAACTTGTTGTATTAGTGTTTAAATTGCTGCATTAGTTTTGTCCTTTTTATTTTAGCCCTCATTTCTTTGCACAACAAATACCAAAAATTGATGGAAACTTGTTGAAATCTCTTTTTTTTTTTTTAATTGTTCAGTTGGGTTTGGTTGTTTTGGGTTTTTTTGATTGATTGGTTTTTGGTATATTTATTTAAATTTAATTTTATGGTTTTTTMCCAAGGGAGTATTTTGAAGAGTGTTTATGAAGACTATTTTTTAGTGAACAGATAYTTTGTTTCATTTTATGCATTGCTTTTTATTTGGGTTACTTAATGAAGTGCACAAATTGTATGTGTCCTAAAAATATGTCCAATGATGATCCTAATGTCCAATCTTGTTRTCTATAAGACAGTGAAGCAGGACTGCTAAGGAAATACGGCCAAGAACTATGGAAAGTGTTTTCCTTCAAGATATGGACAGTCCTGCAATTTTCTGGTGGTAAAAAYAAATCCCACTCTCTTTTATGAACAGACATTTGAACTTTTAAGATGGTGGCCTAGAAATAAATATGTTGCAGGTTTGTTAGTTTGGGTCTTCTTCCTGGCATGTACTTCTTTAAATTGACAGAAATAGGCCWAATGAGATTTGATAGTTAGAGGGTGAATCTGAACAAGAGTAGGCTTTTAACATGGAGGTAATAAATAATTGTTTAACTGATGTAAGGATGTGATGTATTCTCATAGTTTCAGCCTTTTAAGTCAAGGTTAGACATCATTCTAAAGGTCATTCTGTTGCAAAAGCAAAATTAATATTTCTTATTTGAGGTTCTTTCATTTGCATTATGAGGAAATCAGAGACAAAATTGGTCTTCTGGTGTTAAAAGCTACTTATCTAAAAATATATGTATATGGGTTAAAATCTAGGGTGTATGCWGCTGCCAAAATCTGCACATCTTTGAGATACTCAGAATACCTGCTTGGACTCCAGCCTGTGGTCCAGAGATTTCATGACTTTCTTCATTTTTTATCTACCAGCTCTGTGAGGATATTTTGGATACCATCAGGTAGCATGAATAAAGTTTGTATTTATCCAAATACATACATTTAGGCAACTGAATTTATGTCTCTTTACCAGATCCTGAATCATGATAGCAGGTTATTCAAGTTCATTGACAATCCTCATCCTATTACAACATATCCCAGTCTGCATATAAGCATTAAGTATGTATAGGTGAGATGACGTTGTTTAGGTGTCAGCTCAATGGCAGAACAAAACCAAGAACCCTACTAAAGGCATTTCCYTTTAACTGTTGGAACACTCCTCCCTATTTGCCTTCTAGCTTGATATATTCTTGTTTTGCTTACAACACAAAGATATGATTTTCAAAAGGAGGATTTGAGGATAGTCCATCCTTTTCCCTTCAGAATCCCTCCTCAATGGTGTTCAAGAAATTTKTCTCATGTAGCTGTGGACCCAGAGCCATTAGAGATAAGCAGGCACTGAGAACAAGTTTCCAGTGATCAGGATAGGTGTTATCAGAGCTATCCCCTTAAGCAAGTTGCTGTGGAGTGCTTCAGTCTGTGCTTTTCATATGATCTGATTCTGGTGTTATTGGAAATTTTGTGCACTGGAGAGCAGAAAAAAAAAAGAAGAGAAATTTTCATGGTTTTTGATAATTTTTAGAGRTTTATTAATTTTTTTTTTTAATATGGAATTATTTCTGCTTTTGTAATAAATGAGAAGTAACTGGGACATRTTGCAAGCAGATGGAATAGAAGAGAAAACGTTGTAGTAGGCTGTGATTAACCTATAGTCAATAGGTTGCTGCAGTTCACCAGCACTTGGAATGATAGGAAATATTGTATAAGACCTCTGTAGGCTCAGATGCCAATTTGATTATAAAAAAACAGAGGAAAAATTGAACTGAAGAATGAAGTAAAGTTTTCTCTGGGATTTAGAGAGGCAGCCATTATCTATATCTCATGTAGGCAATAGAAATACTGAGTAATAGAAATTTGAATAGATAAAAAATGTTGAAAGGATATTGTAGGGAAAAAATAGAAGAGCTTGTCAAAGCCAGTCTTGTTAATGTGGTCTGGTAAAATATCTAATTAAACAGTAGAAAATAACGTAAACACTTAATGAGACATGGAAGTGACATTAAACAAGGCAACACATATATGCATGCAGCATATGCATATATACATGCAGCTGAATAATTGGAAATCTAAATACAAGGCTGCAAGTAAAACAAAATGGGACAAATTCATTTATATTAAAAGACAGGGMTGGACAAAGGCAATGAGTCAAAACCTTGAAAAGGCTCATTTTTAAAAAGGAGAAAAGCATGTGTTTAAATTCCAGACATGAACTTTTCAAGAATCAGAATCAGATCAGAAAAGACCAACAAGATCTTGAAGTCCAACCTTGAACCAAATATCATGAAAGTACAGAATTAAGAGATGTTAAAATTGTAATCCATTCTAAATAAACATGGTATCTGTCAGATAAGTGAAATACAGTGAAGCAGAAGCAAGCACAGAAACTGTATCTGGGATTTAAAAGACACATATTCAAGTAGAGGAATAATAAAAATGTTAAAYGGTGGGGCAGATCTAATATTTAGAGATTTTTCTATGACATAACTTAGTATGTGTGCACACATATGTATAATGATGGTTTGCAGAATGATCACAGTACATAGAAATATATCAGAATTAGTCTGATCTTTTTATCACAAATAATGGTGAATTAGAATCACTTGGCAGTGTTTTAAATTGCATCAGGGAAGAAGACACAGAGAGAGAGWATATTTTATTTTCGAATGTGTATACAATGCCATAGTACCATCCATGTCTGAGTCAGGGTGAACAGTATTAGGGCAGCAGAGTCAGATGCAAGTAGTGAGAAATCCCTKGGGCATTTCTACACATTTCTTTCCAATGCACAGATAGTTCAAATGGAATATTGGTCTGAATTCAATGTTTACCTGTCACTGTACTGTCTGTACACACCAAATGAGCTTTGTCTCTTGGGGTCTTCTGGGGAAGGGAGTGAATTGTCAACTCATTTAAGAATTGAAAAGCAGTTTTAGATGCTGAAACCTCAGTTTGAGGCTTCTGCTCCTCAAGGATTTGGCAGATGTGAGCAGTAGGTGATTTGAACCATCTGCTGAGCTTAGACACCCCAATTCTCAATCCTTGCTCCCTCTGCCGGTGCAATTTGAATTGATCTCATTGTTTCCAAATAGCCAATTAACTGCAGTAAAGATTCAAGGAAATATATTAATGCAGGCCACAATGCTAGGCAGATCACATAAAGAAAAGCTATGCTTTCTCTCCCATCTATGAAATATACAAAATCAGATTCAATAAACACAGTAGTGAAGAAGTGAGCTTCAGTAGTGAGAGTATTCATCAAGACAGAGATTACTCATGTTATCCCCATTAATTTCTTTTAGCATCCTTTTTTATCAGTTAAATATAAGATTACTCTGGAACAAAATATAGGAGTACTGGGGAACAAAAACTTATGTAGGAAAATAAGTATTATGACAAATTTGAGAAAATTTTACTGAGGGCAGTCCATGCTCATACTGTTAAGTCATAAAACAAAGAAATATTCTGMTGTAAATCTTTTGTCCTAAGGAAAAGGGTTAAACTTTGTTTTTGCAGGTGTAGTCATGTTGTATTTAGCACCAATTTTTACCTGATTAATTAAAAATCTGCAAATAGTTTGTGAGAGTTAAGAAGGTAAGTGCTAAATTTTCATAAGTAGCTGAATTCTAAAGGCATCTATGATACAAATTCTGTAAACCTAAAGCTTCATTAATATTTATATAATCAATATGATGACTTAAATATGATTATTAATCCTACTACTATGTRTAATATATCACTGCATTTTATAATTTGAATTGCATATATTAAGAATTGAAATCAGATCCGATTTTTCAATTCCAGAATAAGATATTGATAGAAATATGGCAAAGATAGGACCCAGTGTTTTTTTTGCCTTTACAACTGATGTAGTCTGTGACTGCTGTTAATTTCATATTAACCAGGTGTGATATGTTCTTTGCTGTTCAGGATGTCTCTTTTGTTAATTTAGTGCTGGCAGTAGTAGGTACTATTTAAAACAAGCAGGTGTCAGAGTCTAATGTTATCTGAGCAGGTTCTTCTAGATATTTGTTGGGAACTGTTCTTATAAGTATTTGTCAGGAAATGTAATGTTAGAGCAGTGAGTAATAGGTACAAATTAAAAGAAATGAAATTCAAGTTAGCTCTTAGGAAGAATTATTTTAGTGAGTGTGGTGAGACACTGGAACCCATTCCCAGAGAAGTTGTGGATGCCCCAACCATGGCAGTGTTTAAAGCCAGGTTGGATAAGGCYTAGTGGGAGGTGTACCTGCCCATAGTAGGAGGGTGATGATCTAGAACTAGGTGATCTTTAAGATTCATTCAAAAAACTTATGATCCTATGATCTGATGAGAGCAAGRTTACAAAGACAGTGTTTAATACCAAGTTTACTTTCCTGAGGTTAACTGATGCTATACAGGGCTTGGATATATATGAGGGAGAGAGCAAAGTGCTTGTACCACAATGCAAGTACAAATTACAACTGATGTAGTACAGGAATGGAARTATGCAACTGATTTGGAATACAAATGTGATACCCACCATATGCTATCTATTGCATGCTCACTGTGATGAGGTTGAGCAGCCTGATTGTCAGGAAGGAAAATGTAAGTTGAAATAAGCTTAGTCCTATTGCTCTAGCGCTGATTTTGGCCCAGGTAATTTTCTTAATAGTAACTTGTAGGGGGGTATTTGGATTTGTGCAAGAGATGGTGTTGATAACATGAAATATTTTTGTTATTGCTGAGAAGTGACTGACTCTTACACAGAGTCAAGGTCTTTTCTGTCCATTGCACCACCCCCAACCCTGAATGCAAGGGTAATTCCATTCTACATGGCATCATGCTCAGTATTTAAAGCTGGGGGAATRGGTGGAAGGGGAGGACATTCAGAGTGATGGCAATTGTTTTCTCAAGTCCCTGTTACATGGGATGGAGCCTGCTTTCCTGTGGATGGCYGAGCACCTGCCTACCATGGGAAGCAGTGAATGAATTCCTTTTCTTGCTTTGCTTGTGTGGCTTCCACTTTAGCTATGAAACTGTCTTTATCTCAATACATGAGTTTTATAATTTTTCTGGTTCTCCATCTTGACACAGAGGGGAGTGAGTGAGYGGCTGTGGGTGGGGCTAAACCACAACTGCTTTCTTTGAAATTCCTTTGATGATTGTCCAGTTCTTGTATTTTGAGTTGCTAAGAGAAAAATCTACATTTCCATGCTGGCTTCACTACCTCAGGAATCTATTTGSAACCTTCTGATAAACTCAGGGACAGTTACAGAACTGGTTGATTCATTTGGCTGATATAACTGCTTGATTTGGTCATCTCATGCAGCTAGTTGATCACTCATCTTATGAAACTATTTATCTAAAAAAAGGCCATATTCTGGTAAAATCTGTGTTGAGTTCATCTTTCCACCTCAGAGCTGCCTTCTATTGTAGGCATTCATTTATTGGTCACAGCAGGTTGAAATTATTTACTTGCTGTTCATATTACTATATAGCTGTTCTTCTACTTGCTCTGTTTTTGTAGCAGAATGACACTACAAATAGAAGAATGATTATTTTAATGATTGTTCAGTGATAACACATTCCTGCTCTTAGGTGTAACAAATGGGCAAAGGAAAAAAAATTATATAGAAAACCTAGCAAAGAGCTAGAAATGGAGACTGGTTAAAGCYATTCAAGGTTCTAGAAAGTWAATGAAAGTTAATCTAATATTTTTATAGCAAATCTACACACAGCTTGCTACTTAGRAACTGCATTGTTTTTGTAGGCCATTAAACATAAAGGGAAAATGTTAACAGCTACAGTTTTCAGTTCTGCTGAAGAGAAATCTCTGTAGGTTCTCCCTATACCTATCTCTCATCCTTTCTTTGAATAGAAGAAATGAGGCACGAGATAATTAGCTACAGTCAGATTGTTCTGGCAAGCATGTAAATCATTCTGACAGATTCTTTACATTATTCATTCTAACACAATAAGGAAAGGCAGAAGAGACTCATGTAGAGAAGAGCAATCAACTCTACTTTTCATAGAGAAGACACTCTCAGTGTCATGAATGTATCTAGCTAGTATCACTTATGTCTGGACAACTGTTCATTATTGCATGGTTTTCCTAAACTGTTCATAAAATACTAAGACAACCAGCTGTTTTATGGAAGAAATGTAATTACCTTGAGTAGAGGTTCTGCATGAGGTGTTTTGTCTTTCATAGTAAACAGAAAAGTAGCATCACTTCTTGAAGAGCCACAGGAATAACTGATTATGTTTAAAAGCCTGTTAGAGTAAGGAGAAATAGCTTGATTATATTTGATTTGTAGTTCAGATGGTTCTGTCTACAGCAGCATGTTAACTCAATGCCTCATTTTGCACTCCAATCCACAAAACAACTATGCCAACTCAAAGACTTCAGTGCATCAACTCCTTYACTAACTCGTGATGCTATCACCTGAAACTTAGTGAGGAAGCAAGACTAGAACGAACTTTGGTTATGTTCCCAGAATATAGCCCCAAAACCAGGCTTACCTTACCACAGACTTGCCTGAAGTTCATATCCACAAAAATGCTTTACTTCTACATTCCCATGTCCTTTTCAGCAGAAAAACCAGGTGCAGGAATGTCAGAAGAGAATCTTATAAGGGGGAKCAAAGGCTCAAGAAATCACTGGAAAAGTATGTTCATTCTGCCAGAATGTGATGTGAATGTGACAGTGGTAAGCCACAAGTGAACTAAGACACATAATTTGGATGAAAATAGCTCAAACGCAAGTGAGCAATTCATAACTTACATTCAGGAATGGATACTAGCAGCAGCATAGGCTTGTAATATATCTAGCAGAATCCAGGAAAGCTTTCTCTGACAGCAGATATATAATAAGGGAAAATGTCTGTTGTAAACAGTTTAATGATTCAATAGATAATACCAAGATGAAGAGAAAGATTGGCAAGTAAAGGCTTAGGAAGGTTTTATGCTAATGTTTTCCTACTTTTCTAAGTTGTGTAGGAAGGAAAACATAATCCATTATTATCTTCAGTTTCTCTCTTCTGGGGATAGAGATTCAAGCAAAYACAGTTCAAGTTTGCCTTTGTGTTGAGTCTTAAAGTAGCTACCCGAGATTCTCTTTACTTTTTTATTTTCTTACTTTTCCCATTTAGTCTTCTACAATTTCAGGACTTGAACAATTATTAAAGGGTAGAAGCAACAAAAATCCTTCTTCCACTTTAACTTACATGACTGAAAAAGAGGTAGTAATTTAAAGCCCAAAAGCTTTTAAACTGTCTATATGAAAAGATGAAACTACTAAAATAAATTGAAATAAATATTGACTCTTTAATTATAAAATATTTATTATTATATAATAAATTATTATATATTTCTATATTATATAATATGATATTATACTTAAATATTAAATATGAAATTATTGTATTTTATTATACAGTGAATTATTTCAGGATCAGTCTCACCTCTGGTCCCTTTCCTTACATCCTCTCAGATGGCYGGGGATGGGAGTGGACATAGCCAAGAGAGCTGACCCAAACTGATCAACAGGGTGGTCCATTCTGTGTGATGTTATGCTCAGGCCAGGGTAAGAAGGAGGTGCATATTTGTGGTCATGGTGTTTGTCTTCCCAGGTAACACGTCCATGTGCTGAATTAAGTGGTGAGATATCTTCCTGCCAGTAGAAAGTAKTGAAAGAATATCTTATTTTGTTTTGCTTCCAAAAGTGGCTTTTGCTTTTCTAATTAAACTTTCCTTATCTCAAACCARGTATCTTTGTGATCATTATTTTTTACTCCATCACCTGGTAGAAGGGTGTGAATGAATGGCAGGATGGGTATTTGGCTGCTGGTTGGGATCAACCCATCACAGATACAAATAAACATGTAGAACATCACCTACTTGTGTTCAGTCAGATACATCAGGCTGTAAACAAGATTTATTGTCTGGAATTTTATTCATTAATGAAAATTTTGAAAAGTGTTCAGTCATTGCATTTAGTATTGTATTTATAAAATAAAAAAAATTTCCTAATGTGACTAAGAAACAGTTCCTCTTGGTTTGACAATGATATAAACACTCTAATGATCTGAGAACTGGATCTACAGGACAGAAAAAAAACTCACACTAAACCAGAGTTCAATTCCTTTTCATAATTACTGAAGCTTAGATTTATAATTTTAAAGCAGACTTTATTAGAAGTCTGAGTTTTCTTATGTTTGAAGGAGAAACTCCTTCCCAAAGGAAACAGTTTCTGTGGTTCATATTTTCATTCTAACAAATCTGCTTTTTTACTTCCCTCATRATTTCTGCTACAAAGAGGCAGTGTGTCCCAGCTTCATTCACTGCACTGATGAGCAGAACAATTCTGCTCCCTGAAGATAGATGTCCAGCATCACTTCCAATGTCTTGTTGTACCCATGATATTGATATGTCTGGCAAAAGGTACAAGGACATAGAGGACAATAATGTTCTTCTACAGCAGCATCCAGAGGTGCAGTGGATTTCATGGCATATTTTGAATTGCACTACACACACATGAAAAAATASTGTGTATTTTTTCCTTGGCATTGTGGGAGCACAGACACCAAGGGTACATGAGAACATCTATGTGCAGATATCTAAACATAGAAAGATAACAGGATTCTCAAGGACTGTCTCAACTTAAGGGTAATAGAAAATGAATTATAAAATGAGGTGTGGGATTCTTGCTGGCCATCTCCTCAAGTAGTATGGGCATATGTTTGCTGCTTAAAAAGGGCAAGACAGCATAGAACTGTTTTGACTTAATTCCTACCATTTTAACAGAATTTTCAAGAGAAGAAAATAACCACCTAACTGTAGGATCAGCTGACGTATTTCTGAGGCTAACACTTGGTAAGCATAAGCTAAAAGAAGATTATATGGTTAAACTTAGTAATGAATTAAAGTAAKAATATTTTCTTTTAAAGACATATATAATTTGGTAGACTACCTGAGAGCTTGTTGACTGGTATAAATTGCCATACTTTTTTGGAAGATCCTGAATCTACCTAATTACCTCACTAAAGATATTTCTGGCTATAAGAATATCTGTGTGTATGTATTAAGCAGAACAGAACCTTTTCTATTTGCTACAATAGAAAAAGATAACCAACATTGATAAGACTACAGCACTAAAGTTCTTTCAGTTATTCTTCTATACTGGTACAATTGCAATTAGCATAAGGAACAAATACCAGGTGCTAGAGGCTATTCAAATGAGGTCTGCTTTTTTTCACCATTCCCAAAAAGTCAATCTATTTTTGAGCCAATCAGAAGATGAAAAGTTGTTGCTTTCATTATTTTTAATATATACATTCAGAGTTTATAAATTATGGTGATTTTTGGTAGGACAGTTGTCAAGGGGACTTTGGGAATTTTTTTTTCAATTACAGTTGTCCTTTTTATGCATATCCAAGAATCAAATTGTAAATAATAAATGCGACTATTACACAGACAATGTTCTATCCTTGCACATAGTCTTTGAAAATCTTTTTCTTATTTAAATAACAAATGCATGTAACTGATTGTCCTATTTACAAATTTGATAGATACCTGCCATGTTGATTTAGCTTACCTGTTTTTTGTTAATTCTGATATTGCTCATCTGTTTTTTATATGTAAGAATTAAATATGAAATACACATTCATATTTTAATATTATGGCAGAAATTTGTCTCCTGTACAAACTYTTGAAAAGCAGAATTACAAACCGAGATATTAAGGGATTACCGTAAATCCTAATCACAGGAAGAAATTGGTGTTTAGAATTTTGGTGGGGCTTTTGGTTTYTGTTTGCTTGTTCATTTGGTTTTGGGTTTGGGTTAAAGGATTTTTTAACTTTAATTATGATTGACAGTATACATAACTTCATTTCTGTTAAAAATTGTAATATTTTTCCCCTTGACATTGTAAATTACATTATTCTGGCTTTCTTTGAGGAAGGGAATGTATTTGCCTTTTATTTTGATGCTGTCACTATACTCTACGCAGTTTCAATGTTTTGCACAATTCCAGGCTAGCCTGGGAATTCCTCACATTTAGGAATTCRATATTGTTTTTATTTTTTGTTTTCATCCAATTAGTTATTATAAAACATGCATGCATTCTGTTGAGTAGATCCCTGTCCTGCTCAGTGGATAATTCCTGTCGAATTGAAAGCTAAACACAACTTTCTGGGTAAATATTCTGACAACTGGATTGCTATGCAACAGATGTGTAGGCAAACCACAAGTAATTGATCATGATTCTATTAATTTTAACTGCAAAATTTCTAYATTTGTTCGGTTTTCAGTGAATGATACTTTGTTCTTCCATCACAATAGATGATAAAAACTAATTTCAAGATACTTGCAGGTGATTTTGAGTTGTACTGCAAATGTAACAGAAAAAATATGACTACTTGTGTTGGTTTAACGCAGCCTGACTTTTTTCTTTATTTTTTTTTTGGCCTGCAGAGCCAATCCCTGAAGGGTCTGGTGATGGACATGTTGCTGGCCCAATTAGAGAAGCTGGTAGCCTCTTTATGATGTTTTTAAGAGGAAAAAAGCCATGCACAGTTCTTCTTCCGGGCATGAGGAGGTGGTCACTCAGAGCCATCCYGGCATGAGCAGTGCTGGGAGGAGCCATGCTGCTGGGGCCATGCAGCCAGCACCGGGGCCATGTGGCTGCCAAAATCTCCTCATGRCTTGTAGTAAACTTTCCCTGCTGAGCTGTTTTTAACCAGCCATGCTGTGAGCAGAAGGGCTGCCAATATCTCTGCGTGGCTGGCAGTAAACTTTCTCTGCTCAGCCATTTTTAACCAGTCGTGCTGCGAGCAGAAGGGCGGAGGCAGCGGCAGGGCTTGTCCTCTTTGGTGCCCCGCATGAAAAAAGGTGCTGAATGGAGCCAGTGCCACGGCAGGGACCATGAGACAGGTGGCAAGGGGCATGGTGAGTGATTCCCCAAGAGAGAGCCCCAACAAAATCAACTTTTCAGTGCTGCAAAGTCCTGCAGAAATCTTTGAACTGGTGGAATTTTTTGGCAATGGTACCTAGGAGCAGCCAGGCTTTTTCCCTTTTATTTGGAGAGAAAGGAGGAAGKGAAGACATGTGAAGAGGGACAACATGGTGACACTAAAATCAGTGAAAAGAAAGAGGCGGAAAAGGTGCTTGAGGTGTTAGAGCTGAGATTCATCTGCAAGCCRTGGCAAAAACTGTAATACAACAAATTGCATCTCTGTAATTTATGAGGTGCATTGGGGGATGCAAAAATTCCCTTATAGCCCATGAGAAAAAGCGCTCATGCTGGAGCAAGTTGATACTAAAAAAGCTGTAATCTGCTGGGAGACCCAAACAGAAAAAGAAAGTCCTTGCTTCCAGAGATAGAGGACCCTTGCTTCCAAACTAGAACAGCTCATCCTTAAAAGACCCCATGAAATAATGACTCATGCAAAATAGTTTTGGGAAGACTCTTTACCCATGGGAGGGTCTCACRTTGCAGCAGGTTGGGTGGGACTGCTACGTGTGGAAATCAGAACCACAGTAGAAAAGTTCACAGAGAACTGTCTCCTGAGGGAAGGACCCCATGACAGAGCAGAAGAGACTCCTTTCCCTAAATCTACTGAGGAAAGTTTTTTCAAATGGGAAACTGACCAAAACCTTCGTTTCCTATGTCCCTGTGCTATGTGTGAGAAGGAGAGAGGGGCTGGGAGAGAAAAAGATGTTTTAAAGTCTTATTTTATTCCTCATTATCCTCCTCTGATTATTTTAATAATAAATGTTCTTAATACCGTGTAAATTTAAGCATTTTTTGCTTTTTTCCTAATCCTCATCTAAGCTCATGAGCTCTTCATTTTTCCCCCTCCTTTGCTCAAATATAGCAGAGGAGAATGAGTGAATGGTTTCTGCGAGTGCCTGGCTTTGGCCAGTGTCAAACTACAATACTGTTACAAAATCCTTAGACTTMGTATTATTTTCATGCTATACACAGTGATGATTTCTGTAGTAATCTGATAATTGTGTTTCTTTTTTATTGAAGAATAAGCACAATTTGTACAATAATTTTCTGTCCTTTAAACTGAACTTAATGAAACAGTCATTAAGTCATGTTCTGAAGTTCAYAAAAATAATAATCTTCTAATTAAATACTGTTTAAATGTTTTTAACATTATAACTTTCTAAACAGACAGGAAAACAAAAAACTTTTTACATTTTTGCATTTCTTCAGAAAAATACAATGCTTTGCATTAAGTAATATTTTATTTATATTAAAGCTATATGCTAACAATCTGAAAAAGATATGCAGGAGAAGGAGAAATTTTAGTAGGTGTTTTAGCATCTTAAAGCATCCTTTATACTGAGGAGCTGTTGCTGAACATTTTCTATTTCCGTTCTGGTCAAAGGCAAGTGTAGAGACTTAGCTTTTTCTAGGATCAGATCCAACTTTGTTACTCTATTGAGCCAAGATAAAACTAACATTTATTTTGTTGTAAACTATTTGTACGCATATGTAATATAAAATATCAGGATTAAAAATATGTCTGTATAAAAATTAGCTTTCTGAATAACCCTGAGAAAATTCTCCCTAATTTTAGGCACTACTTACATCTGAGGATTAACCAGAAATTACTAAATCTATTTGCTTCAGCTGCTATTTCCAAATCARTCCACTTGTATGGGGATATAAATTCTTACTTGGAGGAAAATGGCAGCACTGGGTATGCTTAGTGCTCTGTAAATGAAGGAAAACTTCTCTTATTCTTGTACTTTATTCTAAAAACCAAGGACAAAATGATGTATTAAAAAAGTAATAGATGCTTGCAGTAGTACAACTTTTTTTTTTTCTTTCGTTATTGTTATGGTGCAGAAAAAAAAAGTCACATGGAATATATGTCTGATTTATAACCAGCTGTTTGTCATTTTAAAAACAATCCATGGTTAGCATTACTTCTGGTTTTCATCATTACAAAAAACTTTGTTGGAACATTTCAAACTGAAATGAAGACATCAGACATCTGAAATAAAGAGGGGGCAGAGAGGAAGTTTTGTCTGGAAATGCTGGTACATAACTGTGTCATAGCATAGTAGTCTTCTGGGTATCATTGTGAAAATGTGCAACATAATTTTGCTTGGAATTATGTCATACAATATATCTTCGTGATACTTAACAATGCTGAGGAATTTTGTTTCCAAAAAATCTAATTCCAAGTTATGCAACTTTGATAGGAAAACATATATGACTGGCAAAATAAGTAGGAGTTGGCTAAACTGAAATTTGGTTTTATTAGTAGTCTTGCAGTAGATCCTTCAGTATGGGCCATAAAAATATTTTGCATGGTTCCTGTTGAGTTATGCCTGAAGTTTCATGACATAAAATGATAGATTTCATGAAACAGGGACACTAAAAGATCTGAAAAATGCTTGAGTCAGGTAAGTGTCAATATTTCAAGGATTTATCCAAAATATATATTTTTAGGTGTAATATTACCCACGGACTACATCAGGATGAGTATAATGCAGATTGAATGTAGTTGGGCAGGGTGACAGAAGCGTATCTAATATGCCACCAACTTGCACTTCCATGAAACAATATATTACAAAACCATGTAGAAAGTTTCAAGAAAACATCCATTTGCTGTAACAGGTAAAGTATAGCTGTCCTACATAGCAGTTAATAGTGGAGGTGAAGACAAAAAGGAGGATTTCACATGTGTGCTCTGCAAGTGGATGCAAGTTTTTAGTACTCTAAGATACTTGAAGAATGTTACATATTAAGAGGCAGAAAATAATTGAGCTGAGCCATCCCTAACTAATGACAGAATATTCAAGGTGGGTCTTAACCCTTTAAATTAATTCAACACAAGCATCTGATTTTAGAARGAATTGGGCTATTTTATGAGCAAACACTGTTTAAATGCTACTTTTTGAGCTAAATGCCAGTGCCCCCATGAAAATCCACTTTCCCTGGTATCTGCTGTGAGATGTGACCAGGAATAAGCAAAGCAGACTCTTACTTAGAAATAAAGAAAACAAAACTTTATTAACTACACTACAACTATATATAAAAACAAACACACCCAGGAAAAATGAAAACTTTACAAATACATTTCCTCTTCCCCCCAGAACATTTCCAATACATCTATCTCCCAAATCATCGACTCTTGGTCTGGCACCAACCCTCAGACAATCAATCCTCAGTTCATCAAGAGGAGAGGGGTCCTTCTTGTGCCATGGTGACYTCCTCCTTTCATGTCCTGTGCTCTCACCACTGAACACAGACCAGAGCTGCTTCTAGGGTCATCTTTTAAGGATGCTTTGTCCCATTCCAAAAAGGSCAAAGTCTCTCCTTCGGGACACCTGTGCCCCCCAAATTATTCCCCCTGGGGCCGAGGGGCACCAACACTAAATCCTCTTGGTTCTGGGGCATTGCCTCCCGGATGCAGTCTCTGTATCACAAGGAAACAYGGTTCTGTCCATGGCTATACAAAAAGAGTCCTTCATAAAAGCCACTCCATCATCTCTTCTCACTTAAAGGTTCTTCTCTATTCTTTTCACATCTCTCCCTTGCTCAGACCTTCATCACTTGCTTAGTGCCCTCTTCATCTTCCACTCCATCTCCCCTCCAGGAGGAAGGTCAATGCTCTGCAAAGTTTTCGTTCTCCAGAAAGGGGTTAAAAGCTCCTACAAGCAGCTGGACTTCTCACTGCACCCACTCCCTGCTTCTTCTCCTTCTCAGCTGTGCTGCCAACACTCCTCCCGGCCRCATGGCTTTTCCCCTCCCCCTGCCCAGCCAGCAGTTGGGCYGGGGGAGAGATCTGAACTCTTCCCGCTGAAAACCCCAAGAGGGCTACCCAGGGGAGAGCTCTGCTTTTAATCCCCCTGTTCTCAGAGGCGTATCYAATGTCCCAATGGCCAAACCAGGTGCCAGTATTAAAATCTGAGCACCCATTGGTGATCACAGCATATCCCAGAAATCCTACTTCCTGTCAAACCACCACAAATGGATAATTCAAGATTTTTTAACATTGGTTATTAAAGATACATCATAATCAGTAATTTTTTTTTATTCCCGCATATTGCACTGCATAAAGGATAAGGTTATAAATGCAAATATCAGTGTCCTTAAATTTATGTGTGCATTATATAAAGAAAGATTTTGAGTTACTAATGTGAGTTTCCACGATTGCTTGGTCTGTAGTACTGTTGGCATTTATTGTTAAAATTTTCCCTTGCAGATCCATATAGTCTACTAAGAAGAGATATACAATTAATGTGCACATAATAATACATTAGAACAGACTAGACTAGACTAGACTAGACTAGACTAGAATAGAATAGATGAAAGGTACCTACAACAGTCTTCTAGTCCAACTGTCAGATGGGTTGTGTATGTCTTTTCCTTCTAGACTGGTCAAGGTAACTAAGCTTGTTGTAATCAGAAAATACKGCATAAGAGTTTCTGTTAAGAGGAATAACTGCATGGATCTCCATGAGCTGCAGTTTGTGCACAAATATTTAACTTATACTGTTTCTAAAAACAAGTGGCTTTCTTAAGAATCAGTCGGGCAATAAAATTTACCTTGCTACATAATCAAACGCAAGCTATGCTTTGATTTATTGTTAAAATACTATTAAAATCTTATTGCTTTATCTCAGATCAAATGCAATCTTAACAGTATGTTAAGATTTTCAAAAACAGTATATTCAATAAGGCCACTAGTAAGCATAGTAACAGATATGTTCATTTAATGAGGGATGTATTCTAAAGAATTCCATTGATAAGGATCTATTAACAAAGACCTGACAGTTGCTAGGAGCTGAGAGTCAGAACTGAATGCAAACAGGGAACTCATTTGTAAAACGATTACCAGTGTCGTATCCCTGATCTCAATTAACTGCCAGCTGAAGTCAGATTCTCTTAATGYGATTCATTTTAACATAACAAGAATAAGTAGTTTTGCCATGCAGAACAAACTGATTATTTCAGACACAGTAGAGACCTTGCTTAAAATGTCAGCCAGATTATGAATTCATGCTAAATAAGTTAATGAAAAGATTAATATCAGTGACAACAGTGCTTCCAGATAATAGTAACTCCTTATTTTATCTAAAATAGGCACTCTTATCTTTTTTTTCCCTCTCATTTTTAATATTTTTTTCCCTTGGCTAATAGACATTTTCTTTGAAATGCGTGACTTTCTGTACCACTTGAAACTGGCTGGTAATTTGAGAGTTTCATCTGTTTTTACCAGATAAAGAGATGTGCATATATTGCTATGGATTGCTCTTGTTAGGTATGAGGCTGTGCCAGCAGGAAAATGTCTTTACATTGTACAAGTTATACTCAAACTAATTGCAGAGAACAATCTCAGGTGGAGTAGGTAGTATTTGTATAGCATTTAACCCTCACCACCCCAATGCTTTGATCAAGTTAACTTTCTTGAAAGAAGACATCGATACAGGTTTATCTCTTAAGGTATAGGTGGTTGTATTGATTTCAATGRACACATTTTTTATTCTTAATTCTTTACCTTTTCCTTTGTTTTTCTGTTTTCTTTTGTTTTTCTCCGCTTGTGTAGTTACATTTGACAGTTGTATTCCTTGCTCTCTTACATATTCTTGAGATGTTAAACAATAACTGTTACCATATATTAATATATTATATAAAAAAGGAACCTAGTACTGCAGTGTTTCAGCAGAGAAAAAAATTAGTAGCCCTTCTCTTAACATTCTCCATTTTCTTTCTGTTCATAAAGCAGAGGAGAAAAATATTGACATAACTGTACATTGGAATTAAACCATGGAAGCATACTAAAACTTGCTCGTCTTTCAGAAAATAATTTATACTTCATCATGCTGCAAAGAAAACAGCTCCTTTACTTTCTTCTACCAGCGTAGTCAAAAACTGAAGTTTATAAAGTTATTGTAAAAATAGATAGGAATGGTCTTCCCCTTTCTTAAATATCTGCAAAATACTATTGATCAGCATATGTGCTAACAAAAAGGAGGGTAGACATGAGCTTTGTAATTTTCAGTAGGCTTAGGTTCTCACCATTAAGTAAAAGAGTTTGGCGGGAGGGATGAAGCATTATTTATATATGCTGAAAAGCATTTACAAAAGAAACCTCAGAATCTATAGTTAAAAGTTACTTTCATAGTCACTTATCAAGTGATGTGTCACAGAAATGTTTAACATTATGGTGTTGTACACTACCTGATCACTTATCACAGACTTTGTGAGTTCACCTGGTAGACATTGACAGTATTGACACAAGTACTTTAGKACCTGAATTTCACAGGGACTGCTGTATCAAACAGAGTAAAAGGTAATTGAGTACCTGAGTGACATATATGTTTTTCTTACCTCAATTATTTTCCAGACTTTTTCAAAATTTCCTTTTGATTTTTTTAAGGCATCTCTGTAGAATTTTGTGGAAATGCATATAGTGCYATAGGAAAAAAAATTAGTCTATCACAAAACTAATAATAATCTGAGGTAGTGATATTTGGCTACTCCTCTTATTGTCAGTGTTGGAAGTGTGAATCTAACACATGTTAAAATTCTCATTGTACAATCTTCAAAATGTCTTTATTTAATTCAAGGAGCCTATGATATAGCTTTCCCGGTGATATTGAGGTATAAAAATGTATTTAATGAGGGAAAACCAGGCTTACTTTCTTTCAAGACCTATTCTATCAAATACTCATATAAGAAAGTGCACACATGTTATATTATATTAGATTCAAAKAAGGTGAAAATCCAGTTATTTTCTGCCCATTGCTAGAACTGTGGTTGTCTGATCAGAAAAAAAAAAAAAGAGAGCCCATCGACAAAAAACTTAAAAAATAGACAGGCATTTTTTTCTCTATATCGCTAATCCAGTGACTGAATATACAGTTTAGGAAAGCAAAGCAGACACTGGTTTGGCTGACATGCTCCCTGATGTACTCTGTCTGTGCTAGGCAGTACCCTGATCTGAAGGAGCAGAAYATTTCAGCAGACAGGCTGAGAAAGTTGGGGCTGCTTGGCCTGGATAAAAGAGTCTTCCTCGTAGCAGCCCTCCAGTATCTGAATAGGGCCTATGGGGGAACTGGAAAGGGACTTTCATCAAGAACTGTAGTGATAGTGATACCAAAAGATTTTTTGCTTTTTATATATTTTTCATAAATTCTTAGCTCTGTAGACTGGTGTTGTATAGTTGTATAGTATCAGCTAAATTCAGTACTCTGTTAGACAAACATATTCCTGGAATCTTGTTTGAATCTTCTTCAGTKGACCAAGGCTGTCACTTTCTAATGTATTTAGACATAAACAGCGTGGGGCTAGAAGCCAGAGGGGAGGCTACAGTAGGGGCAAGAGAGGGAATTACTTCATTAACTGTATTTCTAATTGGTGATTCTTGTCAATTATGCTAATTTGCCAAACTTATAAAAGCACTGAAGCCCTTTTATAAGCGCTGAATGCACGTGTGCACATATATGCATAAATGCATCTGGAGGACTTTCAAGAAATGGCGACCACTTTTATAATTTTAATCTTGTTTGGCTTATGATTTTAAGGCAGAAAACATATCARTAGAAAAAGCAGTAATGGGTACAAGYTGAAGGAGGGGAAATTTAGGTTAAATATTAGGAAGAAATTTTTCACTTTTAGGGTGGTTAGACCCTGGAACAGGTTGCCCAGAGATGTTGTGGACACCTCAGTTCCACATTTGGAAGTGTTCACAATCAGATCAGAGGAGACCTTGAGCAACTTGATCTAGCRGGAGGTGTCCCTGCCCACAGCAGGGGGCATTGGGACTAGATGATCTTTAAGGTCCGTTCCAACTCCTCAAAGTTCTGTGATTTTATCTTTCTTGCAGATTCTATGGAATCAACCATCATCCAATCTACTTTTATTAYATTCTTGCTTATTTTCTGTAACATGATATAAAAGGTAATGTAGTATTTAAATCATCCATCATATTAACAAGAATAGGATTTTTATCCTATGTTATAATTCCAGTACTAATATTTTAAGATCAAATSAAAATTACTCAATTAAATGAAATCATTCATGAAATATGAATGGATTTCACCCTCCTTTACATTTAATCAATTTTCTTAGAGTTAGAAGCTCAAAAACCAGATTTTACTTTCAAATGTTTGACATTTTTACTGTGAGTCTTCATGCTTTGTTGCCTATATATGGAAAAATGWTCTTTGCCTTCTTTCTAAAAAGTATGATGATTCCACTCATTTTGTTTTACAAAGGCCATAGGAGTACACAGGCACTTAGAACTAGCCCTCTTTTCTTCGGAGTTTCAAAAGTGAAGATTTGTGCATTCCATAAAAATAATTTATTTAGGCCTTTCTCTATTATATACTAGAAACAATAAGTGACATTTTTGATTAATGGGATTTGACATGACCTGTCTCACTTGGAAATTTCAAAAAAGGAATGCTGCTCAATATTAGTCTATCAGAAATGACACACATGTCACCATGTGATTAGCTTTCTGGACAAGGCCCAGGCATAGCCTCATTTCCTTGGGCATAAAAACACTGACACTAAGGAAAAAAGGATGATGCCTGTCATGTTCTCCTTTTCTCCACCAAAACTCTTCCAAAAAGCCTTTAGGGTTTTACTTCTCTCTTCCAAGAGACTACAAAAGGATATTTGTTCAACACTTTTCTGTGAGAGATGTACTATTTGTCGAACTGAGCTCACCTTTGGAAAAATGTTTTTGATATCCTAAAAAATTYTGGTTCACTGAGGGATTCTTACAAAGCTGAAGGGGAAAATAGAGATATATGCTTGGATATACACACAAATGTTCACACAGTTTTCTTTAATTATATAATTTGCACACTGTTCTGGATACCCAATATAACAATTAACTATTGTAATTATGTAGTTTATTTTGTAATGGTTTTAATCAGTACCATAAGAGTTAACAAAAACTACAGAAAGAACACTAAATAATTCAATTTCAATATTCTTTATTGTGATATAAGAAATGTATTAGTAAATAATTTTTTAGGCATGATAGAGTATATAGACATGTATAAACGAGCATATGCCTATATTATATATGTACATGCAAGGACTCACACACAGGTTTCATTGCAATTATTTTTTCCTCGAGAACATATGAAAACAAGAAAATTGTGAGAGCAAGGATGCTTTTCAGTGACAATAACACCTTTAGAAATCATTATTTTCAGCCATTCACATGTTTCAGACAGCAAAAAGCRTTAGAAGTGTGTAAATGCCTTCCAAGATGGTATCTGACATTGGGTAGAATAGGAGTACTTTTTGTGCTTTTTGGATTTTACAGCAAAAGATATGAGAGACTGTAAGAACACCTATAAATTGTTTCTGACTTTTAGTTCAGAATCAATATTAGACAATGGCAGTAATTTTCATATAATTATATGGGTTGAGCCTCTTTTCAAGGGGGTAATATGACTTAAAATGCTTTTCACCTTGGCAACAACTTGTACTTTGTAGTGTTTCACACAATGACAGCAGGACTTAAAGTTTGGAAGAAGGTCAACTCTTCAGACAGTGATGCCTTGGGGATACCAGAAATTGTTCCACTTCTCAGTCTGTAAAGCTACTGGCATCCCAAATAGTCACAAAGCACTTCAGTGCCTTAGGCTATTTCAAAGTCAGAGCTTCTTCATTCTTATTAAAATACATGTACACTGCTTAATAAGAAATAGTCTTTTAACAAGAGTATATTATTGTGCATGAGAAATCCCAGTTGTTCCTCTAAAAGCTACTTACATACAGCACCATTTACTAAAACAGATTTCTAAGGCAATCCAACATACTCAAATTTGAAGAAAATTTGATAAGAGATGAATAATGAACTCTCACAAAATGAAAAAGCATGAAGGCTGTCATAGTCCTTAGAAGGAAAAAGTCTGAAGATTGGTATCACTTYCCAAAGTCCACCAATAAATTATTGTATCTTGGAACTCAAGTAAATATATATATATACTAATAGATCCCAGCTATTTCATATGAGTTTTGGAAAAGGAGTAATGATTTTGGAATTGAAACGGAAAAGCAAAACTTAAAACTGAGAGGAGAAAAAGCAAAAAACAGCAAACAAACCAAGCAATATTTTGTTTGTCTTACACCTCCCTTTTTTTTTCTTTTCTGTGTTGTAAACAAAAGAAAATAATGCATCCTCATTAACCAGTGTTTATCAAACTTATATTACTGTCCATCTGTTCACAGCTCTTTAACAATATTTTTAGAAAACACTTTTTTTAAAGGAGGCAAATAATAAACACTGGCAGTTATTCTAATGTTAGATAATAGAGAAGAAAAACTTTGCAAAGACACATTTGACTCCAATCTGAATCTAGTTCTGAAAAAAAGCATATATGGAACAGGCTTTAATTGTCTCACAGGGTGGAAGTCTAAGTTATTCCAAATGTATTGACAATGATCTAATATTTATTGGGTTTTGGGGGGAAAGAACATGAAGTCTTCTCATGTGTAAGACAGTAAGGTGAGAAAATATATCAAAAATACAATAGAAATCAGTTGAGATTGCATGAAASAAAATAACCAAATAGCAAGAAAAGTTCATTTAAAAGAAAGATGCATAAAAATACCATGGGAAGTTCTATGGTATGTTTTTCCACCATTAGCCCCTAAGATWAAATCAACAGTGCTATGACAATGATGTATTATATATATTTGTTTTCATACTTACAAAAAAATCTAAGCCAAAGAGCATTAAAAAGCCAAAAACAAGATTATGACTGACCTGTCGTTTGTAACATTCTGCCTACTTTGGTCAGAGGGGTAGTTCTTACCATGTGGTATAATGAAAGCCGTAAATTAAAAAAGCCAGAAAAGCTTTTCTTACCATTGAAGTGTTCAAGTATATTGAGAAAAAATTGAAACATTGTGGTTTCAGACAGAAAACTGCTACAAATTGTCATCATTTATGCAATTATTGTTGACTGTCTAAAATGTAGATCAATGCCTAAAAACATTAAGGCAGAAGAAAAGCATAAAAACTCCACAGGTATTTAAACTTATTTTAACAGAGTGTCCAGTCAGTATGTATAAGCTCAGGTGCAACATGGTGCTTTATATTTAAAAATCTAAATATTTGTAAGAATAATAAATTTACCTGATAAATTTATTTAACTGGTATTTATTATTTAAGGTCTTAAAACKAAAGAACTCAACTTTCTTTGTGTTTTTCATAGATTTGCTTAATTTGAACCTTGAAGTCAAATAAATAAATATTGTATTATGCAGCCTGACCAACCTAGTGGCCTTCTATGACTGGATGACTACATCAGTGGACAACATATAACAGGGGAAAAAAAAGCAATATTTGACCTTTGTTTAAAAATCTTATTGCAGTTTTCCTGTTTGTGGCTTAAAGCAATGTGGCCCTAACCTTGGACCACAGTCCAATTTAAACTTTCAGTACTACATCGCAAGTGTAATTCTGCGTTTCTAATTCACAGACTTTGTGATTATTACATACTTGGTTTAAAGACATCAGACTTCTGAGAACTCCAATCTACCACGGAGACCTCTTGAATACATTTCTTCTAACAGAAGTCAAACACTGTCACCCAGAGTGTTAGGGGCATGCTGTGACATGTAGCTGCTTCCAACAGAGGGAAAGTGAGTACAAGTTAATTGAATGGCAAAGTGGCACAGCAAGAAAGGACACAACTCACACCTTAGGTAGTAATAAATTGAGGAGAATTATGCATCCTATAGCAAATATTGTTTGTGTGAAATATTGAAAAAAAGAGCTTAAACTTTACAATTTTAATGTGTGAGATATTAAAAAAAGAGCTTAGACTTTACAATTTTAATGTAAGTACTCTAACATTGGCTGGTTTCAGTTGTGATTTTGAAAAATAGCCTTTAATTTATGCATTTTATGCCAGGCTGGGTTCATTTTAGTTTCAGTTAATTTGTTATTGCATGTAACCCCCAAGAATATTAAAAAAGCTTTAATTAGAATTTAGAGAGACTCAACCATTTCCTAGAGAATTCCTTCAGCTTTTTATGCGAACTTATTGATTAACCAAACTTTGCTTCATTATGGGTTATCAGATTACTCTTTTCCATAGTAAATGTCAAAGACACCTAATAGGAATGYTGAAACTAAAAATTCTACATATTTCTAAGACTTAATCTCCAGTTTTCAAAGACTTTCATTAGAAAAAGATAAATACTTTTGTGTAGATTTCAGTAAAAGCATCTATGCTTATAAAATTGTTTCAATTCTATTTCTAAATTATTTAGGAAGCCTTATCTGAATTCTTATAAAATATAAAGTCTATTTTAACAATTGGTTTGGTTATTAGACAAAAAACAACCTGCTTCATTAACCATAATCAATATTTACTAAATACCTGTCCTTTCTACTGGCTAGGGCTGCTTGAAGTTAAAGTATGATATAATTTCCCTCTTCTCTGAATTTTTATTCAGGAATATTGTTCATAAACTATTCATTTGAATTCATCTGTAAAGCTGTAGTGCCACTGAAGGATGGAAATGTAATTGGCATGGAGTGGATCTTCATGTAATACTTATGTCTGCAAAAACAAGATAATTAGAAGCAAAGATTTTCATACAGTAAAGCTGAAGAGGGAGTTAGGAATGAATTTTCAGTTTATTTTCCTGTTGATGGAGAGAGTGACGTGAAGTGTCAAATGTATCAATGTGCAATATGCTGTAATGGGTGGGGAAGGAAAATTGATGCCTTCTGGGACAAGTCTTCAGCATCCTGTAGAACTTGGTCTGAGTTTTTCATCCTTCTTGCATCTCCTTCAGAAACTGCAGAAAGATTTAAGCAAKTTTATGTCATCAGTTTTGTAGGACCTAAGTTTTTGCTTCTTTGATATGAATGTGCATCTTTGGGTAAGGAGACTATCACAAAATGTTTTGCCCAGAAGAGCAGTAGGTACTGCAGAAGAGAGTATATTTGCTATTAAAAAGACAAATATTTCCATTTATTTMCAAAATTTTGTAAAAAATATTAATATTTATGAAGTTTCCAGACAGTGTTAGGAATTACATTCAAACTCCATATATTCTTCGAAACCTGATAGAATTTGTGACTCTTTTGTCAGAAGATGCAAAGCTATTTTTTTTTCTTGTCCTCTTTATTATTCCTTGCTTTTGTTCTGAACAGTACTCAATCCTATATATTGAGATATTTTGATAGAAAATACATACTAATGGACCCTCTACACAGAAAATGTGTCTTCTGCAATATCTTCTTAACCTCACTTCAATTCTTCAAACTGAATTTTAATGAATTAAAATKGTTCACTTTTCTACTGACTTTCCATGTTGCTATGTTTTAGACTTGCACTGATGTAGTTTGGAATAATTATTGCTTGAAAACTAATTATAGGACTGTATTCAAACAAGGAATCCTTTATTTCTTCTTGTTATATTTGCTAATTAACTGGACACTTAAWTATAACTGCTATTACCACCACAAACCTACTGCTCTTTTTCTTATAGATGAGAAGGGATTACAACTATTGTTACTTTAGAAATAGGTATAATTGAAAGAATTATGATATCTTCTGGTATTGGAAGTGTTGCAATATTCTTTGCATGAGCTTCATTGCTTCAACACCACATCAGCAGCTGAAAACATAATGATCTTCAGAAGTTGTTCCTGGTTGCCTGTTTAGTATTGGACTTCCCTACTCCACTGTAGAAACAAATATCACGCAAATGAAACACTCTTGCATTAAGTTTAATTTGAAATAAAAATGTAACAAACTCAGGTTCACAGAGTGTAACTATAAATTCCTAGAGGGATTACCATAATGGGCCACAACCTTTGTACTAGGTTTGCCAGGCCTCAGGGACAGTGCTTAAAAGTCATGCTCTGTTATGCTAYGATCTACCTGCAGTCATGTTTTACTTGGTTTAGCTGTGACAACAGCTTATCCAAATGACTGTCCATGGCTAATTTGTTTTACTTTTGTCTTTGGGGGGTACAACCATCATTTTTGGCAAAAAGCAGCAGCAAGCACTTTACACAGAATGGAACAGTTTCAATTCTAACATAGTTAGGCAGTGTAGAAAAACACAGGTACAATATCAGAGTTCTCCAGAAGTCAAGACACAAGATACAGCTTTGACAACTCAACCATGGTCATTAACACTATGCAAACATGGAGCTAGACAAAATGGGGTTTAGGGGTAACAAAAATAACATATGTAAGAGACAATATTTTGTGAACTTGAATATAAAGTGGATCTGCAGAATGATAAAGAAAGAGCAAAGATATAAAAATATATTAGCAAACATGAGCACAATTATATCCCATGCCAAGAAAAAAGAACCATCAATRTGAACATCATGTTCCTTCCAGTGATAAATTCTGGATGCTCACTGTGATTCCTTCATTACCACCACAATGATGTCACTGGCTTGGACAGATCTACTATTCACTGGRAAAATACTGGCTGGATGGCTGACCCCAAAGAGTGGTGGTGATAGGATTTAGATTCAGCTGGTGATTGTTCACAAGTGTATTTGGGCCAATCCTGTTTAATATCTTTATCAGTGACCTGGAAGAGGTGATTGATTGCACCCTCAGCCAGTTTTCAGACAACAGCCAATGTGGCAGGATTATTGATCTGTTGGATGGTAGGAAGGCTCTGCAGAGGGATCTGGAGAGCCTGGATTGATGGGCTGTGTACAGCTGCATAATGTTCAAYAAGGTAAAGTGCCAGGTGCTGCACTTTGACCCCATTTAAGTGCAGATGCTGAAACATGTCCAAAGAAGGTCAGCAAGGATAGTGAAGCACAAGTCTAATGAGGATTGGCTGAGAGAGTTGTCAGTGTTTGCCCTGGAGAAAATGAGGCTGAGAGGAGACCTTATGACTCTCCATAACTACCTGAGAAGAGATTGTAGTAAGGAGAATGTTGATCTTTTTTCCCAGATTACAGGAAATAGGACAAGAATAAGTGGTGTCCAGTAGTGCCAGGGGAGGTTTTGTTTGGATACTAGAAAAAGAATTCTTCATGGAAAGAGTTTTTAAACRTTGAAACACACATAAAAATGAGGTAGCTGAGTCGCCAAGTAGGCAAGTCACTGTATCCGGAGGTATTTAAAAAATATGGCACTTAGGGACATGGTTTAGTGGTGAACTTGGTAGTGTAAGGTTAACAATTAGACTTGATGAACTTAGAGATCCTTTCCATTCTAAATAATTCTTCAATTCCATTACCTAGGCAAACAACTGAAGGGTAAACAGGACATTGAGAAAAAGGGCAAAAACTCTGAGTATGTTTTACAATTTTAATGGTGTAATTATTACTATTACTGAAAATTTTMCTTTATAGATTATTTTCTATTTAGATTTTTACTCTTGACTTTCTGTAGGTAGATCTAGACTAGTAATGATTCTTGAATTGGACTGTTAAGATTTCATTTTTGTTTATAAATTATTCACTTTGCATGCATCTCTCTCTCTCTCTCTCTCTCTCTGTATCTCTGTTTTTTGGGTTAATCTCAGACCTCTTTACAAGTAAAACATTGACCTGTTTGAACAAATTCAGAGGAGAATCATGAAGTAGGTTACAGGGTTGGAACACCTCTTATAGGAAGACAGCCTAAGAGAGTTTGGGCTGTTCAACCTGGAGAACAGAAGACTCTGGGGGAGGCYCTAGAGCAGCTTCCAGTGCCTAAAGGGAGCTTAAAAGAAAGCTGAATAAGACCTTTCCATGGAAATGTAATGATAGGACAACAGGCAGCAGCATTAAGCTGAAGGAGGAAAGGTTTAGATTAGATATTAAGAAGAAATTTACTATTAAGGAGGTGAAGCACTGGAAAAGGTTTCCCAGAGAGGTGGTAGACTCCCAACTCCCGGAGTTGTTCAAGACCAGGATAGATGGGGCTCATTCCTGACTCTTTGTCTTAGTTGAAGACAATTGTATGGGGTGGACACTCCAAAAATTAGTTACCTCCCCTGTATAGTTTTAATCAYTCCCTTTTCATCAATTAGGCAAGAAGATTTAAAAYGCAAGAAGATGTATGTGAAAACAGYTTTCTAAAGCTCAAACAGCAACAAGGTAAYAGCAAAAATGACAAGATGCAAAGGTGCTGAATCCCATCGGCTCTCCAGGAACAAAGATAACAAGATGGTGGGTAAACCCCTCCCCCAAGATGGCAGCTACTGTAGCCAACTGCAAGGAAAAGAGGACAAAGACAGTATGYCAGAGAAGCTCCTTCTCCAAAATGGTGGCTGCTTTGGAATACCGTGTGGATCAGAAGACAAAGACAATAGAGAACTCCTGCTCAACCCAACCTTCCTTCTGGAACAAAAATGGGAAAGGAAGAGCTTACAAAGCAATTCTGGTGGCGAATGAGAGGTACCAGCATTGTCTGGGGCAGTTCCAAACCTGCAGTGTAGGTTTCTCTGCTTCTTCCCAGCTGGCATCAGTGCTGCAGTTCTGAGATGTTGCTGCATTGCAGGGGGAAAAAGCCAAATTCACTGGACATCAAAACCTGCTGCCTTGGCCATGTTGGCCCTGGCTTGGTGCTGTGGCTGCAGAAAGGTGTTATGAAATTTGCTCTGAAGCAGTTTAGGGTTGTGAATTGCAATTTCTCAAAGACCTACGGCAGGCAACCCTGCACCAGAGCTCTAAACTCATTTAGTTTAAAACTGCTAGCCCTTGTTCTGTCACTGCAGGCCTTGATGAAAGTCTCTATCCGTTTTCCTTGCAAGCCCATTCTATATAYTAAAAAGCTGCTATAAGGTCTTTTTAGAGCATTCTCTAGGCGAACAACCCCAACCCTCACATCCTTTTATCATAGGAAAGGTTTTCAAGTCCTGTTATAATTTCTGTGGCCTTTCCCTGGACACATCAACAGGTCTTTGTTGTGCTGGGTACCTCAAACCTGAATGCAGTACTCCATGTAAGGTCCCATAAAAGCAGAGTAGATGGGGACAGTTATCTCCYTCAACTTGCTGGCCATACTATTTTCAAGGCACACATTACTGGTCTGTTGTGTTGTGTTCAGTTGGACTGTTCTGTTTCCCCCTGTTTTGTAATGGTTCTGCCCTGGTTCTCCTTCTCCCCGGTCAATCACCCCTGTCCACCACCCTCTTTTCCAGAAAATTCTGTCCTGGGCTGCAAGGGGTTCAATCAGGGACCTTGGTCCCTCCTTCCAGTTACCCTGATTGTTCTGTTTCATCTGTCTATCTTATGTACCCTACTCCCCCCCGGATTCCTATTGGCTGCCGGGATTTGTTCCTCCCCGGCCCCTTCACACTTTATAACCCGGGGGGGGGCATGCCCCCCTTTGTCTCCTGCTGCCGGTGCCTCTGAGTTCAAGTAAACTTGGATTATACCCAGCTGGAGTCCGCCTTCTTATTTCTGTTGTGAGCAGCTTTGTCAGCCTCGTCCTGCATCTGGCTACGTCCCCGGATTCCCCTCTGGGTGCCTGCCTGAAGCGCGAGCCCGGTGCCGCCGTTCCAGGGCGAAGCGCTCCCTCGCTGCAAGTGGTTGCTGGAAGAGCAAGCCGGGACGTTTTTAACCAGCTGACTGCTGCACTGGTCCATATCCAATTTTATATCCAATGTCCATTGTTCAGTGATGAAGGATGTTTAGAGCGTAATACTTGTGCTGGTGTCTTTCTTTGTTATAAAGTTGTCTTGTTTTGACAAAAACAAATAAACAACAAAATTTATCTCTTATATTTTATTATTGGTGCTTACCTGACATTCTGTAGTAATATATCAGCAATTCACTGGTCCACTGGTAATGTATGAAAGTTAATGTGTAATCAACACACCACGACTTTGATGAYAACTTCACGATAATGAATTGCCATGGCAAAGCCAGCAGGTGCATACTAATCACTGATCATATCACTGTAGTCTGAATTTCATTGCTGGTTTTACAAGCAAGGAACTTGCTGAGGGTGATCAGACTGTACTTCTGGTAGAAGGGGAGCTCCTGAGAGGTCAAAATGTGGTCTAAAACCCTACTGTTACTGCACTTGTACTTTCAAAATGCTATTGTTGACACAGARTGCCACAAGCAATTCTGCCTTACAGTTATAAAAAAATTTGTATGCAGCAAAAAAACATGAATTCTTCTTTCGTGTTTGCCCATTCAAGTRTTAAGTCTATATTCAAAACTGAAACTCATTCTCAGAGCAGATTTTCATAGGAATTTGTGGTAGATGATATATAAAGGGCAAGCAGCYGTAAACTGTGGCTTAGGAAGTTCAGAGTGTACATTTAAAAAATGAAAAAAAATAGAAAGAAAACCTGGAGAGGAATGCAGAAACAGGCTGCTCAGAGATTATGCAGTTTATCTCACTAGAGGTTTTTTACAAGTTGCCTAGAAAAAAACAAGGCYGAGTGACCTAGCACTCAGATCAGCTCCTCCAATGTCCAACCAACTGTTCATAGAATCACAGAATGAGCTGAGTTGGAGGGCACCCAGCAAGGATCATTGAGTCYAATTCCCAGCTTTTCTATTATTCTGAATGATTGTGAAAAAATACTTTGCAAGGCCCTTATCCCAKGCATTATCTCCAATAATGACAGAATTTCCTTCTGCTATAACCACTTAGCATTTACTATGAATACWTTATGAGAATATTAGTAAAATTATTAATTACCAATTTGTTCATTAGAGATAAGTMGAGAATCAGATACAATACTTCTTTTGCCTTGAAGTGAAATAGGAATTGTCCCTGCTTTCATTAGGTCATCATATAAATACTATAATCTAAAAARTGAAAATCTGTATAAAATAAAATTTTTGAGGTGACGTTTTATAAGAAACTGAATAAACCAGTAAGCCTTCATAGAAAGTAAATAATTAAGKTCAAAAGAATTTTAAAAAGTTTTTATTAAAAAAACCCAAACAAAAACATCAAAAGGTATTTCAAAAATACACATTCTATAGCAGGGCATAAAGAGAAGACAGTAAAGACAGTAATTACAACTAAATTATCATGACAGCTTCATAAAATAGTAAGAGCTGGTTTCCTGCATTTGGGGAACACAGTCTTAATAAATGCATTTCTTTTAGAAATGTTTTTCTCTACAGTCATACCCATAGATGTATTATAAATCTTGGAGAGAAAAAAAAGAAAAGAAAAATCCTCACATATGCACTGAAAAAAGCAAAACAAAACAAATTTACTTTTAATTTTCTTAGATAAACAATMATTTTGAATCTCATTTCAGGTGCCAAGATATGCCCATTCTCATAGGAGGAAGTACTGTATAGGAAATTCTATGACAGAACAGGACTCTGGATTCCACTCTATTAAAGTCACTTCCTGATTCCATTTTGTTAGTGGGCTGTTGAGCATTGCCCTCTCTCCACACCACCAGGCTTGTGTGCCTATTTTATTGGACTTCTAACCAGTCAGTATTAACAGGAATGGAACAGATTAAGTACAGGGTAAATTATGCTCCAGCTTTTGAAGAGAAAGAAAACCAAGAAATAGATATTTCAAATGCCATCTGTAGCCCATTAGAAGGCTGCCAATTCTTTATTTTGTATTAAAATCTTATGTTGCATTTTCCTCCTTTTTTTAGACTTGCTTGTTTGTTTTTTTGAATTAAGACCTCAGTTGCATCTCAGAATCTCATTTTATTTTATCATTATATCTGTTTTCCTCTAATGAAATGCAGGATCTTTTATCTACTGCTGTTTCAAAAATTTTGCTTTCCCACTGTACCTATAAATAGTAATTAAGGATAGCAGGTCATATAAGGAAAGCAGGTGTATAAGATAAACAAGTCTGGCATCTGAAGAAACATTCATTAGGGACAAGTACTCCCTCTTAAGAAATTCTGCCTCATTAAGGGATAATCATGAATGCATCAATAAGGTGACATAACTGATTACTTGTGCATCTGTCTCAATAATTTTTGTGCAGCTTAGTTCTGCCAGTGGTGGCAAGCAGGAACATATTGCCACTGCATTATAATGGTAGACTGATACTAGTGGAGTCCCTATTGGTGATTCCATTTTGATTTAAATGTAAGATCTTATAAAGTTGCCTTATGCAGATGTGGTTGAACTTGATGTACAGATGATTGCTGCTGACACAAAAATGTCTGTAAAGGTCATTAACAGGCTAAATTTTGATTTCTATTGAAGAACATCATTACAATTTGCATGATTAATACTAAAGAGTCGCTGTGGTAGAAGAAGAAGTTTCTAAAAACAGCATCTGCTAAGCGTTGCTTAGCAATACTTATGTATATTTTAGATGCAAGAATATGTGTTGGGATGAAGATAAAGGCTATAGTTTTTAAAAAAGAAAATAAAGTCCAGACATGTTGAACTTGAATTAAATTTTAAAGTACATAGACATATTTAATGTGAAAAAAAGTTTGTGGTTGTTAGTGAGACAAGTGATTTCAAGTTGCAGGTAAATGAAAGGGAAGGGAAGATAAGACAGCAAGAGTCTATTTGCTTCAAATTACATATAAGTGCAAAGAACAGCAAAAATTTTCTCAAAAATATCAGTTYTGTTATTGCCTTCAATAGGTCCAAAAAAAATAAAAGATGGTGTAAGACCTCTAGGGCATCTGTAAGTCACTAGAATTTTATATGATGAAAGCTAGGTGCCACAGGATGATCAGAAGCCACTTTACTTTTAAARACAGGCCTACGATTGTGAGGATGGCATGCATAATTGGTTTTGTTGTTGTTTTTTTKGTTTTTTTARTTRTTTTAAATCATCATGGAATTGTTGGCCCAGTTCTATAAGTGCAAATCTAGTGCCTGTGCATGCAGAAACAGAAATCCAAATCCCACTTGATTTTCTTTCTCAGCTTATATCCCAGAAGTAGCAAAAGACATATTAGCTCCCTGTATTAGGGTTTTTTTCTGCTTTGCGACTCAGGGACTGAAGACATCTAGATAAATTCTGTGACTTTTTCTGAAAAGAGATGATCTTGGATTGCTAAAATGGGCTCGTTGGTTATAAGCTTCAGCCTTTGCAGTCATCAATGTTATATTGGTTAATATTCAAAATACCTATTAAATGCATACTRCAATTCAAGTAATTAGTGATGGACCTTGATAGGACACTTCTTTTCTGCAAGGTGAGAAAATAATTAGAAGCAAGAGAAAAACTCTAAAAACCTAAGGCCTTAAGTTTATTTCAAAAGATCTGGTTTGCTTGATTTTTGCCAAACTCTTGTCTAATTTACATGGCACATTCCCAAGATTTAACATAGGTTATTCAAAGTTTTAAAAAACTTATTCTTTCTTTTTCCTGAATTGAACTATCCTTCCTTCATAATTGTCGTGTCATTTCACTGTATTATTGAACTTCCTATCAAAAGATTTGATTATAGTCYAGATTCTGTACTTATCAGAGACTCACTTTAAAACGCTCCTCAGATTTGCTGTCATACAGAGCATAAGCAAGTGAAAGGGGTTATTACACAATGCTCTTCCATTACAGGCAGCTCAGTGAAGGTTTGGGAAATATCCAGCTGCTAATGTGTTTTAAATTGCATACCCCTTATATTGTGTGCTTTCTAATATTAAGAAGATTGGTGCCCTCCCTCTTATACTCAGATAAAAGGAATCCATTTAATCTCACATCAGGAATTTTAGCTGTTCAGAACATAATCAGGAATATCCATTTTCTAATCAAACAAAGAAAAAAAAGAAAGAGTTTCATTTTGTAGCATAGCAGAAGCATAAAATCCAGATTTAGGTGATTTAGACAATTCAGACAAAGACATTTCTGCCAAATTATACTGGCTTCCTTCAGTGTTGTAACTCCTCTTGAGTTCCCCTGTTAAGTGTACCAACAAAGTGCTACCTCAAGTCCTTTTTCCAGGAGTACTAGTAGGCTGTAGCATGTGGTTTTTTTCCCCATGGATCTCTCCGGCACAGTATGTGAGCCCTTCTGTGTGCCTATTCCCTTTCCATGGTTTCATATTACTAATATCAACTTCCATATTGCTAAATTCTCCAAGACGCTACTTTATATCTCCCATTACACCAAAAAAAAAAATCTACAGAGTGGAAAGTCTAAGGTGTAAGGAGCCAAGAGGAGCTGAGATCTTTTTCATGGAAGGTAAGTAATGGAAGAAGTAGGAGTGATCTCAATCACACATGGAGCTGAGGTGTTTGAACATGCACCAGAACCCAGGAGCTGTGACATATTCATTGGTGTCACAGGGTAAAAGGGTAGCTAAATAGTTTCAGTGAAATCTTTGGAATGAATTAGAATACAGTAGACCAAAACATGGTGCTTTCACATGAAAAAGTAAGCGGAAAATTTGTAAGGATTAGATGAAATTATGAGGGACAAAATAGGTAGGTGTTTGGTGCGGGCTCTGCCGGGTTTTGGGGTATCCCCAGCAGGCTGCAGTGGGTCCGGATAGCGCAGTCCTGCTCAGCACAGCCTGTCTGGGCTCCCAGACAGCTCCCAGCCTCAGGGCACCTTAGCAAGCTTAGGTGACATCAGCTCTATTAAACGATTATCAGCTCATTTTGTGATTTCAGCTCTTTGCTTGCTAGGTGCCTTAGGCGGATGCAGGGAGAGAGAGGAGAAGCGCTGAGTGATTCCACAGGGATGTCTTTATTGAAGTCTTCTGTGAAGGTTCTCAGGGGCAGCCCTTCTGCCGAGCTGGGCAAAAGTAGCCCTTTATGTAGGGTACAGGGGTTTTAGGAATTGTCCAGTAGTAAGGGTTAAAGGAAGGTGACCTAAAGTCTTACAGAGAGATAAGCCCTTTCGAAGGTGGAAAAAAAAGGCTTCTAATGTCCAGTCATTATGACTCAGCATTTCCTACCTTAGGCTGCTGACCGCCATGGAGGCATTGCAGGCCCTGGGCCTGCTACAAGTGTTAAAAAGAATTTTCCCCACTCTGTGGAGAGCAGCAGTCTCAAGCTTTAGGTCCAATAATGTCATTTATTTGAGTAATACAGCAGTAGAAACACCTCAAACTGGGTCTCTCCAGAAATGGATTCTGAACAAAGAAATCCCCGTGCAATTCTRCCATACATTCTAAATTCCCCACCTCTCTCATTACCGTTCTGACTAGTATGAATGTCTGGGGTCCATTCCTCATTGGATCCCTCACTGCCTCTAGGTGGGCTGTCGCAGACATCTTTCATGAGAAATCCTTTCTTAGGATTTCTGAGAGCTGCAGTTCCAGCGACAAATGTAAACAATGGTTATCTGCTGCTGTGGAATGCAAACAGGTGCATTTGTGATTGGCCCGTGTTCTATGTTTATGGTTGATGGCCAATCAAGGACTGAGCTCTCTGAGAGAGAGCTCCATTGTTTTGTTTTCTTGTGCATTCTATTCTATTCTATTCTATTCTATTCTTAGCATAGCAGCCTCTGGGAGAACGTTCTCTCCTTTTCCTTTCTCTTTCTAATATAATGTAATATATACATATAATAAGATAATAAATCAAGCCTTCTGATGGAGTCAAGGCTCTCGTCTCTCTCTCATCCTCGAAACCCTCCTGAACACTACCACAGTGGGCCATTTCTTTTCTTACATTTGAGGCTGCAGCTTCTGCTGATGAGTATGGCAACCTTTCTTGCTTCCTTATCTTCCAGCTCCCATCAGCTCTGAGCCTCTTTTTAAGTCAGCTAGTTAAAAAAAGTTCAACACATCACAGCTGGAAGACTAAGGCTTCAGCACGCCTAAATACTAATGCTAAGTTAAGGTAAGGGATTAATATCCTTTATTTTGCTGCAGTAGAATGCAGGCAAATAGGAGACTGGACAGTAATTAGAGACCTACATGCATGATACCTTTAAATGTAGCCACAAAATTGCAGAACTGCTGCTGCCTCTCAAACCATCCACAAATCGCTTAAAATCCCCACAATGTTGTCTGTGTCATGACATAATACACTGTATGCTGAAAAATAAGAATATATATTTGTACACAAAAGGCAAATGAAGAAATACAAGAGATGGGGGGGGCGGGGCTGTGTTTATGCCTAGACATAATTTACAGCTTCAATTGCTTTTCCACCTTTGCACTTTTAAATACCTATGGATGTGGTTTAATTTTTGTCATGTTGTACTGAATGTTACTTTTTATACTGTTAATGTTTTGGAACGTTATCCCCTGACAAGCAGGTTATRAATTAGTTGACAAATATGGACATTACTTGACAATACAAGAATTTTTATCACATTTTAAAAATGGGTCAGCTAGGCTCTGAGTAAATAATTTAGAAAAGTTCAACCTATTCAACCAATTCAGTAAATCTAAGAAAAAACTAAGGGGTGAGGCCATAATTACAGCCTGTAAAAGCCTACAGAAGGAATGAAATAGCAATAGCAAGCTCTTCATGCTAGTTCACAAGCATATAACATGATCCTATCACTTCAACCTAAGCAAGATAAATTCAGACTTGGCAGACAAATTCAACTGCATTTTCCAAGCCATTGCAATAACATCTCAAAAATTCTGCTGCCTTCTCTCTTGCTGGGAACATTTATATCAAGAGCATTTGACTAAAGCATGCTTTAGTTTAGCACCAGCTGCAGGACTGACAAATTATATCAGGAATTTCATTAGGTCCCCATTAAGCCAGAGATCAAACTGCAAGAGTATAGCAGTTGCTTCAAATCTAGAGTTTATGAAGGATGTGACAAGGAAAAGAGGTGTCTGCTTCCATGCAGCATTCCACACTACTCAAGAGCAGTAAAACTACTGTTAGCCTTTAATAAGATTAAGATTTGTAYATACTGCTCAAAGTCTCCCAGTGACATGTATATTAATGTATACTGGAAAAAATAAAACCTCTTTCTTTAATGCCTGTTCCTCCTGTTCAGTGCAAGAGCTCTTCCACAGGTGATTTGATCTTCTATAGTAACAGGAAATTTTTCACCAATTAATACATACTTAGCATTAGTGCTTGTTTTACGTTTAGTAATTCAGTGTACTGATTTTAAACAATAGGTTAGGTATAATAGTTTTAATTGTATCTTTCTTATATTTACTTTAAATATAGTTAAAGTATAAGGAAGAAATATCTGTATCTTCAGATTAATTATTGGCAATTCTTTAATTATAACTTGTAAGTGACATAATAAAATACATTTAATTTCTAGTTCAAAAGGATTTTGAGGATAATTTCATAAACTTCATACTTCCAGGTTGATCTTTTGACTGTACCACTCTGCATCTGACTTGAGGAATCTGTTCCAGGCTTCTCAATTTGAAAGTCTCACATCTTAAAACAGGAGATGTTCTGAAACATAGAAGTAGAGCTTTGCTTTCTGTCTAAATACCCTAAAATTAGATATGGCCAAAGAACCAAAATGTCTAAGTACTTCCAGCATGAAGATTAATCAACCATCTATAATCACATGGATTATTTCTTGTTCTCTTGCTTGCAAGTAAATTACTCTGTGTTAAGCACTCATTTATGGCATCAGTCCCAGCTCTGATATGTTGCTTTTTCCTGAAAGAGATCCAGGTGTAATTCAGAAACAATAGTTAGTCTTTAATCTACAAGAAAAATTATGCCATCATTCAGGAGAGGCTAATCTTGCTTCTTAAGGTAAGAAGTTAGTGCTCTTGAAAGGAGTGGTAGTCTGTACATTTCAAYGCTAACATTAATTGTAGAGCAGCTGACTAATCGAGGAGCCCAGAGCAGAAACACAGTTCCATGTCACCTCTCCTCCCTCCTCATGATCAGGTTCTACCACCTTCTTTCTTGTATCCTCCTTCTGAAAAAGCTTTTTAATCTCAAAATATTTAACAATTTATTCTGCACATTTTATGATATGAAAAATTATTTCAGATTAGCCTTGAAAATCGGAAGATTTTTCAGACTCAGCATCATAATTCTATTATMTGATGTGCTTATACCTTCAAGAACCAAATAATTTTGTATGGCATAAGCATCATATGGAGTATGTGGTATGCTCGTGTATAAAAGGTACAACTTTTCTTAAAATACTAGCAAATCTATTATAAATATATTTTCTTGTGATTTAGGTGCTCAGAAAAATTCTTCGACTATCATTAATTTTGACAGATGAGATTATTATTATTATATTATTATTATTATTATTATTATAAATAAAGCTTTTTCTACATTCTAGATGAGGTTCTAGAATGTAGAAAAAGCTTTATTTCAGGAAGAAACATTACATTTTTGCTTACATATAAAGATAATAAATACTAAAATCCAGTAAGCATAGYTTTTCATTACTGATTATTTTTCTTGAAGAGTGGGAAATTTCTGAACATATGTAGGTTTTTGGTGTTGCAGTAGCATTAAATGTATATAKATTTATGYATATATATGTATTATAGCTAAATKATGAAAAAAGTGAAAATCAGGTTTGCCATGAATGAGCTAATGCTGCATTCAAATCTGCAAAAATCAGATTTTGTTAACAATTGATTCAGTATTTAGGAGCTGAAGCTCCWCTGTGATTGAACGTAAGAGTGTGAACAATCCTTTGAAAATTTTTTCCTGTTATGTTTTCTCTTACACTGCTTAGATTTTGACATTAACAAGCATTGAAAATTTTGACATWGTCAAAAAACATATCTGAGGATTAAGGGATAATTAGTGTTGCATATTAAAATTTCATCACAGTCATTGATATTGAATTTTCCATTGCTGTCTAGACAAACCATGCCAAGTGGAACCTAAAAAGGTAAATGTTTTTTAACCTAATCTGAGAAAACAACAAGGTGTTTTTTAACTGCACTGAGGAAAGAGGAAACTATAGTAGCCAGCTGAAATGCTTTGCAACCATGGCAATAAATCATTAAGAAGAAGAAATAAGTGAAGCAACTTCTGACGTCATTTTCAAATGGCAGCAATGAAGTGGAAAATTGCTATACTATGTAGAAGAACATTTAATAGTACTGCAATAAATCATTCACTGAATACTATCACAGTTTAAATTAAAATAATTTATAATTAAGTTTAAGGGACCTTTGAACATATTATTTTTGATATGACTCCTACTAATGTTATTCCRCTGCCTGTTAGCATAAAAGAACATGCTAAAAATCTGATTTTAAAGGATCCTACATAGTAAGCTTCAGATGTAATTTTCAATAACTGCATCACTTTCTTATCCTGAGAAGAACTCAGCTATGACACTTTTTACAGACACGAGTAATTTTGACATTTTCCTAAGTTTACTTACAAGAAGAATAGTTTAGGTAGAAACACATACAAATTTAAAGAAAGTTAAAATAACTTCTGAAATGTTACTGCATTGGTCAACTCCGATGTGGTAGTATCAGTATTATTATTAAAAACTTAGCAACTTGCAAACTTAAACAGTTTTTCATTAGATTAAAAAACACAGAAACAAACAACCAACATTTGTTCCTTTCTGTATGTCCATTTTCTTAGAATAAAACATTGTATATATTAATTATTTTGCTATCTCCTGTATCAAGAAAGATGTCAGTAAGGCACAAGAGTAAAATCATAGTGCCAGCACTGAATATGAAGTATATTCTGGAATAAAATTTGGAAATTCTTATTACATATTTAAAATTTTGCACAGTATCCTTGAGAAAAGTAATACTGTGGAAAGAATTTAATGTCTTTCCAATTCTGCAAAAATCAAAATAGGTAAATAAATTGGTATTCTTCTGGGTAAACAGAACAACCATCTGTGCAATTCTTCATAAAGATATTTCATAGTTTGAATGCATGCTAATATAAAACTATAATGCATGATAATAATTATATATTTCCATATGACCTTTAATGTTTATATCAGCTATAGTCATTATATGTATATAATGGATATACATACYCACATCTAGAATGTAGAAAAAGCTTTATTTCAGGAAGAAACATTACATTTTTGTTTACATATAAAGATAATAAATACTAAAGTCCAGTAAGCATAGCTTTTCATTACTGATTATTTTTCTTGAAGAGTGRGAAATTCCTGAACATATATATTTTTTTTTCTGCATTACCTTTCCAAATATTAATTTAATGTGTTTTCTACTTATGAAAACAAGATTTTTCATTACTTCTCTCAAAATAAAGCAGAGCACAATTTCTTTATCATTCTAAAGTACTTAGAATAACCTTTTTTGAGTATTTTGATGTAAAGTTCAATCTTAGCATGTTTGGATGTCTAGCAGTTGACAGCTTGAGCATGTATGATAAATTAGCAACTTGCAAACTTAAACAATTTTTCATTAGAATAAAAAGCATAGAAACAAACTACCAACATTTATTCCTTTCTTTATGTCCATTTTCTCAGAATAACACATTGTATATATTAATTATTTTGCTATCTCCTGTATCAAGGAAGATGTCAGAACTRTTTTAAACCACTGGCAGCCAATTGATTTGTAATTTACTCCATGCTGAATATTAAAAGCAAAACGGAAAAGTTAAATAATTATAATGATAATGATTGGTATGTGAAATATTGCAACAAAAACACCGTCTACAAGTCACCCARGTGTTCACTGGAAACTGGGTAGGCTTTTCACTGACTGGGTGAGCCATCAAACTGCCAATATAAATTTTTTACTTTGGACAATGCTGGTCTGTAGTCATTGCATTTCTTTTAAACTGTTCTTTACCTTAGTCTTAAAATTTKATCAAGTCTTATGGCTTCTAGTTTTGTTGACCAGAACATCAAGAGTAAATAGAAATATTTTTCTTTTGATTATTTCCCACAAAAAAAAATTCCCATTACAAATAATAATGGGAAAAAAAAACCCCAAACCCAGATATATTGATATATTTCAAGCATGAATTCTTTTGTGTTGTATTTTTTTTTTATTTTTGAAAAATAACTTCCAGCAATTGTTAATATTCTTTTGTATTCTCATGCAAATCCTAAAAAAAAAAGTAGCTTTATGAAGCTTTGTTTATTGAATTTTTTCCTGTTATGAGTGAGCAGATGTGCTCCCTCTTGCCTACAGGAATGACTTGAAGAAAATAGTTGCATATTTAGAGTAGCTCCCAGCTCCTAAGGCAAAACCTGGATGATTCATCTTTCCAACAAGAAAACAGCAATTGTATTAAATATTCACAGAATATAGCTACAGCACTTACAAAGGTGTTCCAAGCCACTAAAGGGACAAACAACTTATCTCAGAAGAATCAAAGTGAAATTTTAAAAAGACATAAACCACAAGAGCTAAATGTAAACCACCTACTCCAATGAGTAGACAAAGTGCACCTTCAAYGTTCAATAAGACTTTTAAGGAAACCCAATGAAGTTCTGATGTTTGAATCTTTCCTTCTCTTGCTCTTTAACTTTCCTTTTTAAACTATTTTTTAATTGCATATTTGGATAAATAAATTAATGCATTTGTAGCTGCATGTATATGTGTGTGTGTGTTTGTATACATTCATAGATTCAGATTGATGTTCTATAAACATATGTGTATCGAGGTATATTTGTCGTAAGTTTGCATACACTTACTTCAATACTTTGTTTCCCAGGCCTTTATATCAACWCAAATCTCTCTTCTCATGTTGCCTTCCCTAGATTTACAACCAGAGAGAGAAAAATGTCCTTTGACTGCACATGTATGCAAGTCATTACCCCTTTTTTTATTCTTTGGTGTGACTGAACTRAATGTTGCCTGGTGAAAATATCCTGGATATGTTCAATCCTGCCCAGCTGTAGAATGGTCACAAAACGAAAGTGARTGCATGAGGTACACATTTGTTATTTCATCTGGATCATCTGTGGATCTTTTGGGCTTTTTGCTGTAAAGAGTCTTTTTTCTGTAATGAGCTTAAAAAATAATCCCAAATACTCAGAAGATTTATATTGCATTAAATCCATGCTTCATTTTCTTAGATTTTTATGGGGATGCCATCACAGACGTTCTAATGAGGATTTTCTATGACATTCCACTGTTGTCAAATGAGGTAACAGAAAAAAAAATGAGTTTAATATAGAAACTTGCTACTTGTCTAGGAGGYGAAACAGCTTTTCACAAAGGGCAGTGGAAGTCCCAGGCATGTTTTTGTGTGTGATGTGCTAAAGGTATAAAAACAGTGCTTGTGTAGCCTCCTAAAATGACAAAGCATGAAAGATGATCTTGCTGATGAAACATTAATCAGAATAAATTTTCTACTTTCCACCTGTTACCCTACACCATTAAATAAAAGAGACTTACAAAGAAAGGGGACTGTTTTTGTTGTCTGCACCAAAAAGGAAGTTATAAGGATATTTAATTAGTTATTATGCTTTTTTTCTATAGTTGGGCAATGTAACTATGATATCTGCAGAGTCTTTCAAATGAGCAGGCTATAGAAATATTGAATTTTGAGATATTTTTTTCTTACTAGTGTTAGACACCAGTAAGGCTGAATTTTTGTTTCAGTTTTATGTCGTTAACAAATCATTTCTCAGTGTAACCTTGGCACTCAGGACCATGACTAATCTTTGCTGAGTTTTCCTGATATTTATTTTCAGTAATCCATGAGCATTTTATTATTTCATCTTTTTCTACAAAAATGTCTTAGTATGTATAATGGAAATATTTGTCAGGACCTGAAGCTTTTTTAGAGAAAGATTTMGTCTTGAAATAACTTAACTGTCAAATGCGGCTTCTTATAAAACAAAAAGAAGAAAACAGATGCATAATATTATATGATATTACCTTTTCTTTTTCCTTTTTTTTAAATTTCAGAATCAATATGTAGAAATTTTATTTGAGATATGTATTAAATTATCCCAATTATGAGCTGCATTCTTGGATACCTTGAACTCTAAAGAGGTCATTGCAAATGTCTAACTCTAAGCACAGCATCTAATGCTGTGATTTAGGGTTTTTGAAGTCTGATCTGATAAGGTTATCAGTATCTCCCTTATGAGTAATTGGAATATTTTTAAAGATAACTCATCCCAACCAGCCTGAGTGTACCCTGCCCTTTTGCCACAAAACTTATCAAAGAGGGGTGATAACTCTTTGTAAGAACTTATATTTTAAAAATTCAATCAGAATTACACTATTTTTTGCATAAAGCATTATTTTAAAGTTCAACCTCAGAAAAACAGAGGTTAGAGAAGGAGATTGCACCAGTTCTTTTCTCCCTCTATAAGATACCATCACCTTTAGATATACGCTTGTCTGATTCACATAAAGAAACACTATCCATCTCTTTAAAGAAAGTTTTGCCACTATGAAGAAAATAAATCAAGTTCAATAAAGGAACTGAAGTCAGATTTAGAGAAAGGATGAAGGAAATGTTGCATGCTGGCTAGAAAGTAGGACACTGTTAYAGAGAAGTTAAGGAAACCAAGGTTCAAGTTTCTGCACTAAAACTCTTTCTGTGTTTTATCCAGATTAATGGCAAAACTGGGATGCATGTGACGTGAATGGTGAAAAATCTCTATACACCTGTAGACACGCAAAATGGAAAAGTTTGAAGAAGTTAGTCAGAACTTTKTAAGAGTTTCAATTATACACCTGTGAACATAGACCTAAATTAGTAACCTTGGAACACAAGAGTTTTAGAATATTTTAATAATATCATGGGGCCACTATATAAAAATAGAATTMATTTTCCTCCAAGGGAGATTTCTAGTTTTAATTTTGTGTTGAGTTCTACCAAACGAGATTCAAAAGTCTTGCTTTCACAAAATAGAAAATCTGGTGAAACAAGAGTGAGACCATATATACTACATATTTCAAAAATATTGAACTSTTTCATTTCTATGTTAAAAATCTTATATTAAATATTAAAATTATAAAATATTATAAATTTTTCATCTTTCATGGCCTGAAAGACAATATTCAATCAAYTAAATTATGAGAGGAATGAAATTTTAACCCTATGTTTCTACCTTAGACTAAAACCCTTCAGTAGTAGGTTGTGGGTAAGTAAAGAATATTTTAATTTTATATTCTGAATATTTAATGGAAAATTTCTCGACTTGACTTTTAAAAGTAATTCTAGTAAAATAATTATTCTGGTTACACCTAGACATCAGATATCATGGAATTTTGATTTATTACAGTTCCCTCATTATTTACTTCTTACTGTAGCTGCTACTTTTCCTCATCCACTGAACAAAATGTAATAGTTCTATATAGTTCCACACTGTAAACATGATTCACAGTTATCAACTACATATTAACTGTTAAGCATTACACTTAGTTACAGGGAATTAAAATTAAAGTTTAAGTTACTAATCTATATATKAACCATAAATTTCTAGAACTTAATACTTGGTTTTCTGTTTATGGTTTCCAGCCTTTGGGATGAATATAAACTTCATGTACTTGATGCATAAAACAGGGCAAGATCACAATTTTTCATGTAAATTGAAAAAAAAGTCAGGAAATTGTGTGGAATAACCAATTACAGGATACAAGAAAAAGAAAGAGSCCCAAACAATAAGCAATATGATTATGCTTGAAAAGCCTAAATGTCAAAACTGCAGTGTTAACTRAAAGTCGGCGCATTCATATACAGATTTTATCAGTTCAGCATAAATTCATTCTTACTGAAAATAAAAATAGGGTATCAGAGGAAACAGACAATGAAACATAATAATAAAGGCAAATTAGAAAACAAGACAAATTTGTTTCTATCTCCTAAAAAAAAACCAACAAAAAAACAAAGAGAACTTGCAATATACAGATAAATGAAAGGTTGATCAATCAGGAAAAAAAATAGAAGGCAAAGTGAACATGTAGAAAATATCCAGTGAGGCAATCTCACAGCTAAGAGAAAGAACAGATCTCTGCCTTCTTCTGTGTTTCTTGWCTTCACTATCACAATGAGCACATAAAGGTTGGTATAATTATAAGGCAAACCTGCACTGATGTGGGAATGGTGATCAGTCCTGAAATAAGCTCCCTACTCATTTCCCAAATGTCACCAATATGTTTTTGGTTTGATTTTTTTTTTTAATTCATAATTCTTCGTTCAGTTCTCTAGGACTAGCATTATAAGCCCATTTCAGACAGTGCCTAATGAGACAGCCGTGGTTCTCAATGACCTAAGAACTTATCTGAGAGATATAATTGCTTCACGTGTCTCTTATCTAAATTTTAAGGGGGTTGTTTTGTTTGGTTTGTTTTTTTCTGATTTTGCTCTTACATTATATCTGATGTACAAAAATCCATCTCTATTTGGACAAACATCTCCCTKTCCTTATTCTTCTCCATGCAAGTGTCTTCAGAGACTGTTTAGATATTCTCCCCTTTTTCATTTAGGACCACAGATGCATCTTTAAGTGCCATTGGGACAGTGTAAGGAATTTATTTTATTTTCTATAAACATTCACAGCAAAGACCATCTTTCTAAAACACACATAGAGTTTAAAGGGAAATGCAGTGTTATGTAGTAAACAGATTATTGCAATTTATTAAATTTTGAGGTCATAAGGATTTCATTTCRCCACTGACTAACTGTAGGATCTCAAATAAATTAGTCAGTCTTTGGACCCAGATAGTATTTAAAAAAAAGACAAATGAGTCATCTTCAGCTTTGAAATTCCCAAAAATTAAAACAATTACAAAATCACTGAATTATTGCTTTGGTATAGAAACTCTAGCTTCAAAACTGTCAGACGTTGTAAAACTGGACTTTAACATAAAATATATATTTCTTGAGCTAATACAGACTTAGAGGATTACTGAAAATAAATGCAATATAGATTAACATAGAAATAAATATAGAAAATGCAATATAGATTAACATATTTTCTGTGGCTCTGAATTATTTTAATTAATGAAGGAAGAAAAAGGTAGTAATTTCTCTGAAAAGAGCAAAATTCAGGCACTTTGAAATAAAGCAAAATGCATAGGAAATAATTTTGTGACTGTTATTTTCTAGYGAATGGAAGGACATTTCCATAGGTTGAGATTCATAGCCTGTTGTTTTGCAGAAATGTTGGTGGATACAGAGAATACAACAGACCAAAAGATCTACTGTCAGATCCTTCAGGGAAGGAAACAGTATTTCTAAGACCAGAAAAATAAGTTGTTTTTATTTGAAAAGGTGATGGGCTGATTGCAAAAAATCACTATATAAATCTTTGACCTTTGCTGAGAGGGTTAAATCCAGATTGTTGTGGTCTAATCCCAGCCTGCAACTAAACCTCACACAACCTCTTGCTCACTCACCTGCTGAGATGGGGAAAGAATTGGTAGAATAAAAGTGAGAAAATTCAGCAGGTGAGATAAAGATAGTCTAATAAGTAAAGCAAAAGCCATGCACGCAAGCAAAGAAAAACAAGGAATTTAAGCAAAATGAGGAACTCATTCATCATTTTACACAGGCAGACAGGTGTTCTACGTCCAGGAAAGAGCAGTTACTTGGGAAGACAAGCACCATCACTAAAAATGTTCTTCTTTTTCTCCACTTTTATATGCTGAGCACCACGACATATGGTATGAAATGTCCCTTGGGTCAGTTGGAGTCAGCTCTCCTGGCTGTGTCCCCTCTCTGCTGTGCCCTGGTGTGGCAATGTGAGAGGTAGAAGAGGCCTTGATGGTGTGTAGGCATTTTTCAGCAGTAACAAAACACCAGTGTCTTATCAACATGACTTCAGCACAAATCCAWATCATAGCCTCACAGTAGCYACTGCAAAGAATATTACATAGAATCCCCATGTTGGGAGAGACCTACAAGATCATCAAGTCCAACCCAGCCCTAACACCTCAACTAGACCATGGCACCAAGTGCCACATCCAGTCTTTTTTAAAACACATCCAGAGATGGTGACTCCACCACCTCCCTGGGCAGACTGTTCCAGTACTTTATCACTCTTTCTGTAAAAAACTTTTTCCTAATATCCAACCTATATTTCCCTTGGTGCAGCTTAAGACTGCTCTATTAACTCTACCCCAGCCAACCCAGCACAGATGGGCAAACAGCATAAATCTTTCTGGTTTTAGATACTGTGAGCTTCAAAACAGCTTTCTGTTTCAGTTGTTATGTAGGCATGCCTCTTTTCATTATCCCCAGCAAAAAACAGTGTTTTTTTCCTAGATCAAAAGCTCTCCAGTCTTGAGTAAACTGCATTTGTACTATAATTTCAGGGATGATGGAGTCCCTGTTTCAGTTTTTGATTGTGGAGATGTCTACAGAAGTTCAGCTACATGAGAAAAATCATAGGTTTCTGTGTTAGAGCATCTGAGCTCAACTCCAAGGTACATGAAACAGAAAAGCAGAAGTCAGGTTAAAAATACAAGATCAAATAAGTGAACTGAAAGTGATGCCATGAATGCATTTTGGGAAGAAGTACTCCAGTGCAGTTAAGCAGATTTGAAATTCTTGGTAGCATGATCTATTTAACTGTCCAGATGCTGCTTCTCACTTGTTCACCCCTTGTTTAAAAATTGCTATTTATACATAATCATGAACTGAACAGAGTAGAGTATGGAGTAAGKAGGGTCATACATTTCTAGGAAACAGATAGTCTGGAAATAATTTACCAGTGTTTCTACAGCCTGTGCCTTCTTTTATTTGATTTGATTTCTCACCGCCAGAAAGAGCAACCTTGAAACTACTCTCAACCTCCTCACAAGTTCACATAACTGCACCTAAGATAGGTTTATTCTCCTTCCTAGTATGAACATACTCACAGATATGTAAAGACACCCAGTGTTTACTTCCACAGACCTGAAATCTCCCTTTTCTCCACATTGAATAAMGACTGTAAAATGCAGAGATGGATATAAACTTGTACAAACAGAGTACACATGCAACTCTGCATCAGAGTATGGTTGCTTCAGTGAGAGCAGACAATTATTTAAATTATAAATGGCAATTACTCTGACAGAAGAAGAATAATTTTAAGTAAAACAAGCATTCATAAAATGGCATGATTATGCTTTTCTTCAGTTATGTGGTGATAATTTCTTTTGGAAATACCCCTGCCAAACACTGGAAATTTTTTGAGGAGTACAGTACAATTTAATATGAGTAAACTACAGGTCTGAATGTCTKCTGGGTAAGTAAGTGCTGGACAAATAAGGACCTAGCAAGCTTCTATGTCAATATGAGAGTTAGCTAATTTTTTTCTTGKAAAGCTATCACATATAGACAAAGAGTTCTCCAATTAAATACAGAAGAAAAATAGCAAGAATTAAGATAGCTACTATCGGTGATATTTTGCCCAACGTCCAGGAGGAATGATGAAAAGGACTCCATCGTACCAAAGGCTAATTAATTACTTTGTTATACTATATTATTCTATATTATATTACACTATGTTACATTATGTCTAAACTGAATCTGCCAAGCACTCAACTGCACTCCACTGCACAACATCTCATGACTGTCAGCTGACAGTCCCAACACATACACACATGGATTCAATTGGTCAGTGAATCAAAACACTCACACCAGAATCCAATTACCAATTCCCTTCAGGTAAACAATCTTCTACAATGTATTCCACTTGTGAACAGCACAGGAGCAGTAAATGAGATAAGAATTGTTTTTCCTTTCTTTGAGGTTCAGAGAATGTGAATCCCAGAAATATCCTTGGGAAGTTGTGCCTTTTTTTCTCTATGAAGAGAAACTCGGCTACAATCTACCCTGTGAAAATTCTGCATTTTGAGAAAAAATGTATATGTTTGATTTGCATTTCCAGTTTAGCTAGATGCTAAAGAAGACAGATGGCTGTATTAACATTTCATTACTAATATTGTTGTTTCCTGGTATGTAGAGTCAGTCTCCATACATCATTTGTAATGYATGAAAACAGAAATTACATTTACCAGAATAAATGGAACAGGGATCATACTGCTTTGTATCTGCACTAAGAGGGAAACTTTAGAAACTTTCACCTTTCCATATTCAAGTTATTACCAGTCAGTTCCTGTTAGATATTGTGAACAATTAATGGTGTCCAAACTGAGTAATCATTTGTATCAAGGATTGGAGGCCTCATCTGATGGTTATTTTCAAAAAAGTTAAAATTCAGTTTCAATATRTGTTATCACTGTTGTTTCCCTACCCAAAATGTCACTGATTTCACAGAGGCTATCACAACAGTACGTGTTTGTCCGCAGTTTGCAGAGAAGGCTAARCTGTGCTATATTGTAATGTGGATAGTGTGGTCAACTTCTCTTTCAGAATTTAAACAGGTCAATAGGAAACACAAAGAMAACTCCTGTCCTTACTAGGAGGGGTATAGAGAGGATTGGGAAAAATCAAAAGAAAAAAGTTACGATCAATGTCTCTGTGTCCAGGTAGAGGCTGGTGATGAATTATGTCCCTCAGGGCTCTGTCTTGGATGGGTACTGTTCAATATCTTCATCAATGACAGAGTGAGATTGARTGCACCCTCTGCAAGTCTGCAAATGACACGAAGCTGAACAATTCAGTTGACACAACAGAAGGATGGGATGCCATCCATTGGGAAAAGTGGGCCCACAAGAACGTCATGAAGCTCAACAAGTTCAAGTGTAATGTGCTACACCTGGGTCAGGAGAATCCCAAATGTCAGTACAGACTTGGAGAAGAGCTCACTGAGATAATTTCTGCAGAGGACTTGGGGGTACTGGTGGATGAAAATTTGGATATTAGCCAACAGCATGCACTCACAGCCAAGAAGGCCAGTCACATCCTGAGCTGCATCAAAAGAGGGGTAGCCAGCAGGTCAAAGGAGGAGATTCTCTCCTTCTACTATGGCCCATAAGGCCCGTATTGGAGTAATTCAGCCCTGGAGYCCTCAGCACAAGAAAGACATGGAACTGCTAGATTGGGTCCAGAAGAGGGTCACAAAGACAATCTGAGGGCTGAAGCATCTCTCCTATGAAGACAGTCAGAGATAGTTGGACTTGTTAAACTTGGAGAAGAGAAGGATATGAGAAGACCTTATAGCAGGCTTTCAGTACCTGAAGGGGCCCTGTAAGTGAGCTGGAGAGGGGCTATTTTCCAATGATATGTAGTGAGAGAACAAAGAGAAATGTTTTTAAAATAAAAAAGAAGATATTTAGATTAGATGTTGGGAAGATACTCTTCACTGTGAGAGTAGTGAGGCACTGAAACAGGCTTCCTAGAGAAGTTGTAACTGGCTCATCCAAGGAAGAGCTCACAGCCAGCTGGGATGAAACCCCAAGCAATCTGATTTAGTGAGTGGCATTCCTACCCATGTCAGTGGGGTACCTTCTATCCCAATTCTGTACTTCTTATATTCTATAATTCTATGTTCAATTTGTAGTTCTTGTTGAACTGTATGAGATTTTACAATATCCTTTTCTGCAACCTCTCAAAGTCTGTCTGAATGGCAGTACCACCACTGGTGAATCACCTTTTCCAGATTTGTGTCATTGTAGCATTTCTGGAAGCGCATTTTGTCCCATCACACCATCATAAAAGATGTTCATAACAAAATTCCCTGGCAGCGTGTTCTCTTTATTGATACATCAGTAGGAAAATACTCAAAAAAAAAAAAAGGTAATCTGCCACAGGTCTGACAAGCCTGTCATTTTGATAACTAAATGTATCTTATGAAGGAAATAATTTTTGTAGCTGTTGGGTTTCTTAGAGGGAAAATAAAGCTGTCCACCTTATGTCTTTTAATCAGATGTTACTTAGTGAACTTTGCTAAGCTAGCTACTAAGAGTCTGGCATTCTCTTTCTAATTAAAAATGGTATCCCCCTGAGTTTAGTGGAAGTCTTGTTAAGATTAAATTTTCAACGGTTGTCTGTTTCTGTTGCTGACTGTATTTTAGAGAGTGTCAGAATGCTTACCATCTTGAAGCAACTATTTGTAGACAGATTTAGAGGGAACAGCTGCAGGTAACAATCAATCATATTTGGTTCAGTGACAGAATTTAATTAGCTGACAACAAAGTGAAATAGGCTATAAAATAAATTAATTGTTATTCATGTACAAATACATTTCCTTTTCAGGTCTTTATATAACATGTRAGAGACAAGTGAAGGATCAGCATATAATGATGATCCATGACTGACTCCAAAATGAGAGGTAGAGGTATCACCCCTCCCCTCTGTCTGTTGCCAGGATGCTTGCTTTGCAATTAGTGATATGCAGCTTCTTTCATCACCAAAATAATCTTTTGTTTCTTTATGCTTGGTGCTTKGTGTTACATATATGCTTTTTCTATTGATTTTTACTGTAAGATGGGCCAGTTTGTTACTGGTAAATAAATCCTTGATGAATGCTAGTCTTGTCTCTGCATGAAGAAAAAGTGGGTCAGATATTCTCCCACGGCTGGAATAGYGACTTAAGAAAGACAATTAAAATAGTGAAATATCAATTTCTTGGCATTTTACCAKCTAGTTGAGTATACACTCGTGTTGGATTCTTTAGACTCTTGGAGCATTGGGAAAAGTGATATTCCCTAGAAAACAGCACTCTGAGGAAAAAATGGCTATGATTGGAAAAAATTATATCCATTGTAGGAAAGGACAAAAAAGGTTTTACTTTTACATTTTGTCCAGAAGACATCAAGAATTAGACTTCTCATGGGGTGGTGTCAGGGAACAACAGGAAGAACAAGGTTGTTCTTRCTATATCCAACAGTGCAGTACTGAGTTGAATTCAATTTTAGCAAATAGTTTTCTTGTTCTTTTTCACATGTTGTAACAATATTTTAATCTGTTTTTGATTTATAGATTGCTTTGAAAGTGGCCATTCTGAATGACTCTTCACAAAGTTAGTCCACCCTGTAGAAAAACAATAAGTGGCATTCTACAGAGTGCATCATATGTTTCAGCAAAATAAGTTCGGTCTCTGGCCCAACAAACCATTATGCTGTGGCTCCCACCAAGGCCTAAAATGTATAAGAAAACATTAAGTGGTTCAGCCACATCATRCTTCTGGTAATTTTTTGGTGTTAATTTACTGACTAGAGGCAGCATATTTCTGTCTAGAATTCCCTTAATGGAAGTATGTGCACTATGTCATTCTTCCCACGTGTACGAGCTCATTTCCCAGGTGTTTTAGCCTTCCTTTCTCACTTCTGTGATAACAGTGAAATGCACAATAGCTCTGACCATGTAGGGAAGGTCTAGATGTGGCCAGAGTGCATATGATTTAGGAATTACCTTTACCCACATGTAYGAAAGATGAGTCAAAGCTCCAACATGGATCTTGGGGTATAGACRGTTTTACCAGGTGAATATGTGCACATACATTTTTGTGGGAAGAGAAAATGCATGGGAAGACTTATATATATGTATATATAGATATATTTGCATGCATATATATAGATATATATACACACAATATTAAAATAATATTCTGTATTATTAAAATATTAAAATAATATTCTGGTATTCTGCACTTTCATAAAATTTAATTGTGTTTAACTCTCCAAAATGCATCATATTTCATGCAGTAGATTGACATGTCACATGGCTCTTGCCTAACTCTCTTAGCATCTAAGATTAAAAAAAAAGGAAAATATTTTGTTTGCATTTATCCTGTGCTGCTTGCTGAACACAGTTTATGATTCTCAGTGGCCTCTGCAGCCTAGCATTAGAAGGGAGAGCCTTAGGTTATTTAAAGACAGCATGAAAATTGACTTTTCCRAGGAGAAGGTTATGTAAAGGTGAGTTAAAAGTCATATTTTGCATTCCTTCTGACCTGCCCCTAGTGATCTGACTGKCCATACTATTCAAAGAGAATAGCATCTATAGAAAATGTGCTTTTGTGGAGAAGCATCCTCAGCCTGCAGCTACTTTTCCTTCTGGAAGAACCTATTTTTTTTTTTAATGAAATGCTTATTAACCTGAAATGTCTTGAAGAAAATCTTCTGTAGCTAATCTCTTAGCTACTGGCAATGTACTAAAAGTGATTTTTTCTCATTTTTGTTTTTTTAATCAATCCTAACTGTAATAAGGATAGTCTGCAGGTTTATAACACATTTATTTAAGACTTCTTTTACTCTCAATTAAAATTTGAAGGGGGAAATAGAAATACAGTACCTTTTCTTGTGGATTTCACCACCATCAAGTTCAGCAGGAAAGGCTGAAATAATGGCTAAACAAATTATTTATGAGGTAAAGTAGTTTGGTAACAAGAAAATTCCTGACTTTACTGGTGTTTTGCCATCACTCTTAGAACAGATTTGATGTGCCTTGTGTAGCTGAAGGGCAGACATTTTAGCCTGTCATTACAAGGCAGTGCAGAAAAAGCAGCTCAAGTACTCTATTTTTGGCAGCTTGCTACTTGAGTAAAGTATATGTATATGATTCTCATATCAAAACATGATTGAGAATTAACTGAATTKTATTGACCTGCATGGTAGATAGATGTAATTGCAAGATCAGTTACCCTGATTGCACATACCAGTCAGGTAACTGTAGGATAAAGTGCCTATTTATAGGCAAGAGCAATTTATCCCATCTACATACATAATTACAGATAAAAGATATATAAATGAAATTGACTGTTGGGCCTGCAAAAAGCACATGAGTTTGTGTACTAACTCTATTTAAGCATAAGGATTTTGTCCAAAACCCCTCCTGCTTTACTTCATATTCCTTTTTTATCTGTAGAATTATGGAAGTAGTTCAAATAATACAAAATGTAAAACAGTGCAGATATTCACTTATGCTAAAAATGAAAGCTAATATTGAAAATACATAAAGTACTGAGGAATACTCAAAATAAGATCCAATAATAACCTAATGAACTTTGTTTGGAAATAAGAATTGCTGTATTTTCTTAACCATACTTCAGGTATTTTCTGTACTTCTAAATTCACATACATATACATGTGAGAAAAAATACTTGAAAAATTACGTAAATACAACAACCATGAATTTAAGAATATAATTTACCTGACATTGGAACGTGAGTCTTTCTGTGCATTAAGAATATCCTGTTTGTTAGAAGTTCGCACTAGTTGTATTAAATCTAAACTATTTCTGGATTTAAATCTTTGAGGAATGTATGAATGTATAAAATGTATCAAATTCTGCTCACAAACTTAAAGTGTCAGATAAAGAAAAAGTGAAATAGTATATGTTGATGTATACTGAAAAGGGAGTACACCACTTTGGGTACAGCATCATGGGATTCAGACTTTCCCAGTGGAAGTCAGGATATCACTTCCTTTCAGCACTCAAAGAAATGATACAGGGTCAAGACCAAAGATCAATTAAGTCAGCCTTATTTTTCTGCAGCTGAAGTACAATTTCTGAAACAAAAATTTGTGAAGTGATATTGACATATAGGGAGGGTTTTCTAGGTATTGAACATGGTAATTTTAGCAATGGTTATTTTACCAGACTAATTCTAAGAAAATATAACAAAAGGATTGCACTCTAGCTACATTTTTTTTTCATTATAGAGATGAAAAATGTCTCAGGAGTCAATAAGAGCTGGACTAATATCTGTCTTTTGAGATGGCATACATGATCACTAAGTCTGGAAGAAACTGAAAACAACATATTTGTTTCTGTCTGGTAGAAAAGGGTGCTTCTTTCTACTTGTATCCAGGAATGAATACATCATTTCCTCTAACTTTCTCCATCTAAGAAGTCAAATTTAAAATGTCTCTTCCTTTAAATAATGTCCTTTGCTTGGAGTTTAATCTTATTTATAACAAGTTTTCTCTTTATTTAAGGTAAATATAATGTTCAAACTTTACCAGACRGGGATAAGTAACTAGCACCCTTCTTAATCAATGGGAAAATTCTCTTTCACTTCAGCAGCAGCTGGATCAATGTCATGAACAAGTTTTATTCTCTGTGTCCACTTTTCATTGAGAGTCCTTGGTGTTTCTGCCCTTGAAAATTCTAGCATATTCTAACTTCATATGACAATAGTGCTGAAGCTGATGAGTAGTTTGACAAAGTGTGAGTAGAGGATGACCTGACTACCACTGCAGAAAGCAAGGGCTGGGAATTTTGGCTACACTGCTTGGAGGAAGCTGTCCAGCACTGGCAAAACTGCTGGTGTCTGGTGGGGATGTTTTAAGGCAATTACCCCTGAAAGCTCTCAACCTGGCAGCACCCAACTTCCAGAAGATCCCTGGCATGGCAGCCTGGAAGATACAGAAGTCTGAGGTCAAGCACAGCTGTGAGATGTGTCTGCCTGGATAAAGGAAGCCCAGCCCTCCTGAGGACSCCCCAGCCCAGCCCAGGGTCAGTGCAAGTGTGTTTGTGTCTGTCCCTCATTGAGAGTGTGTTCTCCTGATGAATTCTGGACTTTCTTCTCCTCTGCTTTAGTAGGTCACTCTCACTGAAAATAGAGAGTATCTCGTGCCTATTTATTCCTTGAGAAACACTGATAAAGGAATAGAATAAATACAGATATGCTCCTAAGGTCTCTAAAACAAGGACAGCAGTTATTTGGATTGCTAGAATAACTGGGAAAAGGAAAGAAACTTAATCAGTGTTCCTCAAATTACTGCCTACAGAGATATTAATATTTTCTTCCCAATTATTGCCTTCTAACTGCAGCATATAGCAATATGATTATTCCAAAATTCCAGTAGTCAATGAAAGTAAGGTAACAGATTTTCTCTTCTCCATCATAATTGAGTGATAGGCTGAAAATATCACTAGAAGGTCATCAAGGTCCCAAACAATTTTCCCAAAGTGTTTTGTACTAATGGAGATTCCCTAATTGCCTAGTTAAAAAAAAAACCAAACTGAAGAAACAAGTGGTTGAATTAGGAAATGAAATTGTAAGGCTGAGTCTGGCAGTTTTCTTTTCAGATGTTTATAATTTCTCAACAGCTTACTTTCTACAGGACTGGATATTACTGAAATTTTAGAACTGTCCCTCAAACTGCAACAAAAAGCTTTTTTTCTTYCCTTTTTTTGAAACAAAAGTTCCCAGTATTTAATGGTTTGCAGTATTATGTGAAAGAACTTAGCTGAATATCTTAATTATTAAATGAAATCCCAAGTGCTGATTTCACAAAGAAATGATCTTTTGTCTTACACTGTGCTGAGTTAATCATATTCTTAATCATCACATTCTTTCATAAATGTGCATTTAATCATTTCAGGGACAAACATTTTTGAAAGGTTTTCAGGATAAAGAAATCTATGTTTGATTTACTTAAGAGTAATAATGTAACTTCCGAAAGAGCAAACTCAGATATATGTAGGGACATCTGGATTCTTGTACGTGAAAAGTACTTTGATGTCAGAAKATATATGACTTTTGCGGGATTTCTGGTACAGTCACAGATTTCCATGGAGATTTTTTCTTCCAGTAGTCTTCAAGAATTGGTATAATATATATATATTTTAAATATTCTTCTTTGTAATATTGTGTATGAATGCTTTTATTAATAAAACACATCAAAAAWAAGTTTACTGTAAGACTCTAAGAATAGAGATAGTATTAGCAACAGCTGATAAATTTCCACTTCATAGAAAATGATTGCTGTTTGTCTTGTATATCTTTGACTGAACAAAGGCAAGTGTAAAATTCATCATTTCAATGTTTTCTGATATTGATTGAACTGACATTCACCTAGGAAGGAATTTGGAGACTTTCAGATAAATTTCAAAAACCTAACAAATAGTTTATATTTAGTTTTGCATTACATTTGAAGGAAAATCAGACATTATCAGTGATATTTTTGCCAGACGTCTGGGACAAATGGTGAGGAGGACTCCATGGATATCAGAATTACTTTATTAAACTATATTATTCTATATTATATTACACTACATCTAAACTGAATCTGCACAAGCACCCAACTCAACTCAACTGCACAGAATCTCATGACTGTCAGCTGGCAGTCCCAACACACAAACCTAGATTCAATTGGTCAATGAATCAAAACACTCACACCAGAATCCAGTTGCCAATTCCCTTCAGGTAAACAATCTTCCACAATGTATTCCACTTGTGAACAACAAGAGCAATGACATAAGAATTGTTTTGTCTTTCTCTGAGGTTCAGATAATATGAATCCCAGAAATATCCTTGGGAMGTTTTGCCTTGCTTTTCTCTGTGAAGAGAAAACACCCCTAAAAATCCCTCAAAAATACTCCAAGAATAAGGCAGTGTCCTGGTTTAGGGCAAATTTGGGAGAAAACCTCCAAAAGGGGCCCCTCCAGAAAGCAAACCCACACAGCCCCTCCCCCCAACCAGTTCGGGAAAGATTCCTCAGAGAGAAATGGAAAGAACCTGTTTATTTAACAGGCACAGCACCCCCCAGCACACAAAATGAACAATACCGGGTGACAATGCTCTTTCACTGCTCTGAAAAAGATGACAAATTCAGAAAGTCTCTCTTGGAGGTGGTCGCTCTGTTATCAGTCCCTCCGGTGCTGGGGCAGCTGCTGCAGCCACAAGGTGCAAACTCTTGGTGTTTGCCAGGGCCCAGTCCAGAGCAGATTCGAGTAGGTCTAAAAAAAAGGAAAGGAGAAACAGTCCAGGAAGAAATTTGAGCTGCTTATCTACTAACTCATGAGCAGAAGATAAAAAGCGAGAGCAAGGCAGGAGCAAAGCAGAAGCAAGAGCAAAGTGAAAAGCCGAGCAAAAAGCAAAAGCACCACTATGTACTGCCCCATCTGTGTGTCCCGCTAGCCATGGGGGAGCGGCTGATGAGAAACCAAAACAAAACTTTCACTCTTCAGAGCCAGTCTTGAAGCCACAGAACATAATATCCAGCATAACATCACCCTAGGACAGGCAGTCTACACTAAAAAGGTCAGAAGTAATTACCAACCCTTTTTTTTCCACATTATTATAAACAATAATACAAATATAATTATATACTGGTCTACAATAATGGATAGACACTACCAGAAGTAGCAGGCAGGGCAACTCAGTATTTTGCATGACAGTTTGGCGGATGCAGTAGTTACGGATTAGGCATTTAATTATTTGGTATTCTAGCCATGAAGAAGGTTGTAATGCAGTATTTAATCTGCATATAAAATTATTCAGTGTCTGCTAATGTCACCTGAAGCACGAATTACTTTTGTCCCTGTCCCTGGTTGAATGAGAAGAGCAAGTTATGTGACTCCAGAGTGCAGAGAAAATTAAAACAAGTTCTACCCATTATTAATAATCAAATACTTAACAAAATGCACTTTGTGAATACCAGGGTTGTGGAAAATATTGCATTGTTGAGGCTGTTTGCTTACATTTCAGGACCATGTGACAAATAGAAGGGAAGCAGGCTAGACACAAATGAGACAGTTCTGAGGTACTTAAAACAGGTTCAAATGTCCAGTTTTCAAAGATGACCCTAGCCCTCTTTCTCACAAAGAAATGACATCAAGTTGCACCAGAAGAGGTTTGTATTGGATATGTCAAGCATTGGAACAGGCTGCTCAGGTCAGTGGTTGAGCCACCATCCTTGGAGGCAATTAAGATATGTGTGGCTGAGACAATTAAGGACAGGATCTAGCGGTGAACCTCACAGTGCTAGGCTAATGTTTGGACTCAGTGATCTTAAAGATCTTTTCCAAGCTAAATGATGCTATGGTTCTGTGTTTCTATGTGGCTCATTCTTGCAAAATTAAGCATCTAAGTATGAAATTATGGCACCTAAGTGATATAGGCCAAAAATAATATTGAAGTACTTATATATTTGGAGACTCTTGATTCAGGATCCCTTAAGTATATGATCAGAATTCCAAGTGAGATCCTTAAGAAACAAAGCTTTTAATTGGCTGCTAAATTGTATGCATTGCCATGCATGGATTTTAAAAGGTGTTACTCTGTGGGAGGGTGGATTGTAGGAGAATAGAGATAGTGCTGAAGGCAATCWCACCCCTGAGGAGCTGCAGCTGTACTAATTACCAAAAAGTAGGAACAGCCCTGCCCTTAATAGGGCACAGCTGTGTCCAATAAGGGTGGGTGCTACAAAAGAGTGGRTTAACTGATTGAGAGGAGAGCTGGGGTTGTTGCCTGTGCTGTGAGGAGGAAGGGTCAGGTGGCTGTGTGAGGACTAGGTGGTCATGCAAGGGACAGGAAGGAGTCAGCTGGCCGTGCAGAAGAAAGAGAAAAGGAGTCAGTGGTGAGAAGCTGCCTTTGGGAATTGATAAGAGATAGATATGAGATAGAGATAAGATATGAAAGTTTAGGTAGAGATAAGATATGAAACTGATAGAAGATATGAAAGTTTTACAGCAAGATAACGAGCTGGCAATGATAGTCAGTTTCCATCCACTGTCAATTGGTGCCAAGCACTGATGCCATCAATTGCTGGCCTGATGAATCCTGACGTTAATCAGCATAGAATCTAAATTTTGTGTTATCTGTACATCAAGAACAGAATAAAAGAAGAATAATAYGGTTGGAGCTGGAAGCCCAGAGAATTTGTGGCTTCTCAATTCCTGGAGATGTTTAAAAGCTGTCTGGACACTGTCCTGGAGACCCTGCTTTAGATGATGCTGTTTGTTGAGGGAGCTGGAAGAGATGACCTTCAGAGGTCTCTTCCCATCATTCTGTGATTTGGAGACAAGTATAGGAAACACTTATGGTAGGATTTTTGAACATTACTAGCATGTGGGAGACGTAAATATATATACTTGTGTGCCCTTTATTTGGATATCCAATTTCAAGACTGCGTGATGTGTGAGTAGATAGCTTCTGTCAGGTGTGCTAGGTGTGCCATGGGGTAGAGTGCACTAGGAGAACTAGGGAAGAAAGTCTCAATTTTGTGTCRGTCAGGATCTTGCCTGTCAGACAAGGCACAGTCTAGTCACCTGTAACAGATAGGACCTAATTGTGCTTTATCTATCTACTCTATACAGTTTAATATTAAACTTTGTTCAATAAAATAATAAGCGGAACAGTAGAGGAGAAGGCTATAGAAGGCCATTCTCTTGTGGGTGTGTATGACATTAATTCTCTCCTGAGAGATTTAAGTACTAAAGTTTACCTGGGAAAAACCTCTGGCCTTGATATGGAACCAGCATCTCCTTGTGCTAGGATGTGACTATGGAAATAAGGCGTCTCAGGGTTGGGGAGCATTACTGTGGCATCAGAAATCTAAATTAAAGACTTGAAGTTATTCTGTGGTTGCGGTGTGACCATGGTGAGCAACTCTGTGCCACACAGCCACTTGCTCACTCACCCCTGGTGGGATGGGTGAGRAAATCAGAAAGGTAAAAGTGAGAAAACTCAAGSATTGATATGAAGAAAGTGTAATATGCAAAACAAAAGCTGCGCACAAAAGTAAGAAAAACCAAGGAATTCACTGACAAATATCTTCAGAAAAGCAAAGCTCCAACTTGCATAATAGTRCCTTAGGGAGGCAAACTCTTTTAATTCTGAACATTTTTCCATTTCCTCTTTTTCCCCAGAACTGTGTCCTCCCAAATTCTAGCGCACTCCTAGCCTACTCACTGGTGGGGTGATGAGAGAAATAGAAAAGGCTATGATGCTCTGTAAGCATTGTTAGGCAAAATTAAAACATTGGTGTGTTTTCAACATTGTTTCCATCACATCTCTAGAATATAACCCCATCCTAGATATATAGAAAGAAATTTAACTCTATCACAGTGAAAACTAATACATCTACACAATGTATTGCTATATTTTCTATTTCTATTGCTATTTTTAAAGTCACTAAGTCACTGAAAGTTACTGATTTGAGTAAAGTCTTGTAAGATGCTGCAGGAAAGAGAAAATGCAGTATTTGGTTTCAAGGGTTTTTTATTATATTTAATTGTTTGATCGGAATTTATCTGACTACTGGACACATGTTTCTTTCTGTGTCTCTGTTTAAAACTCAYTTCTAGTTCATATTGTAATTAAACATCTCTACTAGAAGATTTAATATAATTTTTATTTTTTTATATTTGCCTCAAGAGAGTTATATAGTTAGTCATTGTTCAGAGCACTGACAGAGTCCTGTCATTTGTGATAACCATAAGAACAAGACAATCACCAACACTGTGAAGAGATTGCACAAGTTAGACAAGGATTCAGATAAGTGGGAATGTAACAGGATYACTTTTTATGCTTTTGTGCATCTACAGCTCCAGGCAGACAGACTTGAAGCAGTAAATATCATAAACACCTTAGAAACAACAACAACAACAAAAAAACCCAAACCACACAACAAAAGAGAAAAAAAGCCTTCCTGATTGAGGCTGTGACTTGAGGCCTTTGGTCTAATTAACACTTTTCATGTGTATTTGCATTTGGTTTTCCCCACCAAAATATTACATACTTATTTTTAAAATAATCCTAGGTTAATTTTTGTTTAATTGTTTTGAAGGGATTTTTTTAGGGGCCATGTTACTCATTTTTCTAAGTCTAACCTTAAAATTCTGTTAGAATGCAAACTTGGCATGTTTTGGAGTACTTATTTTGGTTGAAATAGTGTTATCCCTAAAATATTTACACTGTTTATTTGTGACTGCAAAATATTGTAGGGAAACACAGCAGAGAATGGACCAGGATAATGTCACTTTAGACCTTAATACTTGCTCTAACAATTGCTTCTACTTTGAAAGAGAGTGGTGGCATGATTTCTCTGCTGCAAATAAACCAGATTTTACTTTGGTTTAACATCACATTTATTTAGAACTTCTGTTTTTGAATAAAATAGAGAGAGTAGAATGCAAGAGAGGAATTCTTGACTTTTCTATTTTTTTCTTCATAGGATATTGGTAGTGTGTGTAGTAGCTTAGGTGAAAATAATACAAATAATTAACAAATGATCTTCATCAATTCCAAAAAGAACTTAAAAAGCAAATAATGAAAAATAAACTGGGGGAGATTTTATTGTTTGTAACTTTTTGGAAAAAAAGAAAAAAAAATTGTGATATTTAGTATTTTTGACAGTTTAAGAGGTCCATTAGTTCTCCGTAAACAGCTACATATATTTCTTCATATACTGTTTCAGTTTTTCACAAATGTATTTCTTCTTTAGTATAGGAGACAATGTCACTTTCTAATGTACCTTTTTTACATACTGGGTTCACTAATTACGTCTAACCTGCATACCTTTTCTTGCTTTTTTTTTTCTTTTTCTAACCAGTGGACAAAGAGAAGTCTTCTGTCTTATCTAACCTCTATGCATTTGGCTGTATGTGAAAGTTTCATGCATGCATTTTAAGATAAGTCTGCTGACTTATCTTAAAAACTAGACAATCTCTCATTTTCCTTCACCCAAAAGGTCAGAAATAAAAGTAAGCAAACACTGAAGAATATCTAGAYGCCACTTTATTCCCTATTCCTTTTCAGTATTGAGATATATCTGGTTTCCAGTCACCAGGCAAGGGGACATTTTCTAAGTACTGAGCAAGTAAAGTACTGAAAATATTTTTTGGTGGTTGTGCATTGCTTAGTCGGTATCACTCCCCTGCCCTTCTGATAAGCCTCAGGGCAGAACATGTCTGTGTCCTGTTCCCTGGCTATATCTACAAATTACTTGGCAGCTTGTGATCACCTAACTGTGAAGTAATATTGTACCAGTGTAGGTCTCTGTCAGATACATGTTCAGTGTGTTGCTCCCAACTGGAAAAGCTTTTGGCAATCAGTTCATAATAGTACATCATGGTACATCATAGTACATCATAGTACAACATTTTCATTTAATACCAGTTTGAGTGATTGCTTCAGCCATTTCTTTAGGTTTATTTTGGAGACTGTTCTCAAGAATTTCTTATTTCAGCTATCCTTTCATGTTTTTTTATGGTAATTAAAATCAATATATGTCTTTTATCATACAAAATACATTGCATAAAGCTGTTCAATACGTCTTCAGAAAAAAATAAATTTGAAATTATTTTCATGCAAGTAATTCCTTATTTAAAGTTGATGGCTAGGTATTTTAAAGCAGATCAATTAAAAAATAAAGTATTGTTGAAGAATACTGCAGAAGAATGTTTTCCTTATGTTGTCATGTAGACAAAGAGTAGAGATAATCTACCACATTCTCCCATAACAGTCCTGGAAATAGTAACTTATCTGAAAAAATAAACAGGGATTTTAATTTTTATTTTAATATAATTTCATTGGTTTTAATATACTGTCATACACTTTTTTAAAAGTAAGTATTTGAAAAGGGTAGGGAAGAACGTGTACAGGGATGGAGATAAACAAAAAGGCAGAAATTAAAATTGCCAGGAAAGATCCAGGTGCTCAGGAAATGGATTTACACAATGTCATGCTTTTCAGTACGATATGAATTAATGTATCAGTCTTTATTATTCTGTTTATATATGCCAAATTAWGTTGCCGATTTTCTGCAAGTTAACTGAAAAGAAGGATTTGTTCTATACATCTAAMAAAAGTAAGAAGAAAGAGTATTTCCTGTATTAAAACCTACATTGTGTATTTTATTACCAGAAGGAAAACTGGGAACCAGAACATTAAAATTATCTTCAGATATAATATTTCTTTTCATTTTTATRTATGGAATATTTTTTAATTGTTTACTTACTTTTAAGACATTTCTGCTGTTTCCAAGTTATGCATTCCATGCTTGACCTTTCTTCACTGAAATTTAGAAGAAATCCACTTTTCAACCATATAACACACTTTCTTGCAATTATATGTAGAGTTTTTAAATCTGATATATTAAAACTGATGTGATGCAGTTTTTCCAGTGATCCGCCTAGTTGTGAAAATAACAATTTTCAGAAAAGATCTGTAAATGAGATGTTTCATTTGAGCTGTGTTGATTTATTGAGTCATGAACTGCATTATTATAATACTGTACAGAGCCATACATTTTTGAAATTGTTATTCTTGCAAAGAAAAATTCTGCATTCTTGAGTATCCTATTTCCTTTGCCTCATATGCTGAATTATAGATTTTTGAGTAAAAGGGTCTTGGAATTTGAAAGAAAGGGAAGTTCTATCACGATGTTGGCTGGAGCTTTACCCAGTTATTTTAAGGTTCCTGAAAATCTTCAAATCAGTAACCTTTACAGAAAACAGGCCTGTGTCTTATAATACATGTGTGTTTGCTATAGACACCTCTAACTTTTGTTCCTGCAGTTTGCTATWGACACCTCTGACTTTTGCTCCTGCAGTTTTTGATTCAGTGATTTGCAAGAGCACCCTGTAAATGTTAAGATCATCCTCTTTCAGTCATTGGTCACCTCAGATTTGGGGCCTATAYACATATTTAAATCCTAATCAGTTCTTTCTATTCAGTGGGTTGTAGGAACTTAAAGATCACATTTGCCTGTCTCAAACATTGTCAGGGCCACAGAAACAACTTGTCATAAGATAAGCCACTGCAGCAGGAACTTAAGCACAGAAGGGAGGAATTTGTCAAAACATGTATTAACCTTCCTTGTTTTGGCTCAGAAGTCTTTAGATTTATAATGATTTGGCTGAATTTTTCAGAGATATTAATGAGTAAACTTTATAATCTTAACAAAACAAAAGAAAATGTTGTGGTTGAGTCACCTTTTTTAGACCAGTAAAGAAGGACAGTCAAGGATCACGATGGGACATGGATAGAATACAAGGAAGCCTTTTACTAGCTTCCATGCAACTCTACCTGGAACCATTTATGATACAAAACATGTATCAATCACTAGACATTATATCACAAACTGCAACTTCTACGCCATGGTGGGATTCTCCTGTCAGGAATGGGTTTTTTCAAAGTAAATTGGAGACTTGTATTCCCATTTGAATTCCCATATCCAGTATATTTCCTAAGATGTGCTCTAAGGGCTTTTAACTTTACCTGTGTTTGCAATTTTGTTTMTATTAAGGGCTGTGATTTTAGCTATTTAGATCCTGGTTTATACCATCAATTGTTAGAATATAATCATACCCTCTACTTATTCTTTTGATACTTACTTTCTTATTTTTTTTCACAGAATCACAGAATGACTTGGTTGGAAGAGACCTTAAAGATCATCGAGTCCAACCCAGCTCTAACACCTCAACTAATCCTCGGCACTGAGTGCCACATCCAGGCACGGTGACTGCACCACCTCTCTGGGCAGACCATTCCATTACTTTGTCGCTGTTTCTGTAAAAAACTTTTTCCTAATATCCAACCTATATTTCCTTTGATGCAGCTTGAGACTGTGTCTTCTCGTTCTGTCAATTGCTGCCTGGGAGCAACTCCCACCTGACTACAGCCACCTTTCAGGGAGTTGGAGAGAGTGATAAGGTCACCTTTGAGTCTCCTTTAGTCCAGGCTGAACACCCCCAGCTCCCTCAGTCATTCCTCACAGGGCTTGTATTCCAAGCCCCTCATCAGCCTCATTGCTCTTCTCTGGATGTGCTCAAGTCTCCATGTCCTTCCTAAACTGAGGGGCCAGAACTGGACACAGCACTCAAGGTGCAGCCTCACCAGTGCCGAGTATGGGGGAACAAAATAAGGAGGAATTTCGTTTTTATAGATTATCATGGTTTAGGAATGGTATTCTCTTACTAAAACCATGTGCCACTCACCCTTCCCTCTCCAACTAGAGACACAAAAGGCAAAGATCACGGGTTAAGAACAATTTACTGGAAACAGTATCAAGAGAAGAAAACTAACAGTAACAGTAACAATATTAAGAACCAAAGTTATAAGAAACAATTAATGTGGAAAAATAAACCCAACAACAGAAAATATGAATGGCTCCCTACACCATGTTTTCTCAACTGGACAGATTCCCTTGTCCCCRGAAGAGAATCCTTTTCCCCATCCCTTGGCAATGATGTGAGGTGGTGTAGAATAACTTCTGAGTCCTAACTATGACCCCTTCTGACTACTGCAAAACATTAACACTGTCATGGCTGGAACCAGGACATTAAGTTTTAAGAACAGTCTTCCTGGAAAATCTAAATTACTAGATTACTATTAGATAATTGCTATTAAAGTATCATCATTTTATTAAAAAATGAGATTAGATGCTGGTTTTTAAAAGCAGCATGAATATGGAAAGTTATCAGCATGATCTCTGAAAAGAGTGTTTTTTCCTTTAACGTTTGTTTCTGTGGTACACATTTGTTTCATATTCTGAAACAAACAAAATTGTTATTCTGACATTTTTTAAAGTAAGAAGACTGAACATTGAAATCATCAGTCTTAGTGCTCCTGAATCTGCTTATTTTCAAGTCAGAGCTACTCCTATTTGTCCTGCTAAACGGATTCATAAATCTATTTCTACTAACTGTAAAAATTATTTCACAGTGTAACATTCTGCAGCTGCTGTCTTGTTACCCATTTTTATATTGCTGTAGCCCATCAGTGCCTTTATTACCAATCTACTATTATTTTTTTCTGTAATAATTCAAAATGACATAATGTAAAAAGTAATTATAGGCATGAGAGCTGTTTTATTCTACTTTTTCTAACACAGACACCTTCCCCTGTGTGCACAACTGTAGTAATTAGTTCTGGTTTTTCTCTCTCATCTGGGAGTTAGCAGGAATTTGACCATGACTAATAAGTACATGATTAGTTTAGAACCTTTTAAACCATACACTCCTTTCTACTGACAATCCTAATAACATTTCTAGAGTCTCCACTGGGATTCTGAGAGCTGTAATCATGTTAATATGATCACAAATTACATTCTAGTGATCCAGCGTTTATTAAAGAGGATTCCCATTAGAAGAATAAATGCAATAGTCTCATACTTGGCAGATTTCAAGAAAAAGTAAGTTACTTGCTTGAAGTCTCCAACTCTTTCCAGTGACTCACAAGCATTTTCATACAAATCTGAGATTTATTCAATACAGCCAACACAAGGTATTCAAATGTAATTCCTGTTTCCATGATCATATATAACACATTGATAAAGATTTAGGGATTTGAGGAAATAGTTAAATAAAGGTCTGATTTGATGCAGTCATTCAGATCTCTTTCAAGTCAGATGGAAAGCTTTCACGTATCATTTGCGCCATAAGTCTGCATTCAGACTATGTAGCTTAGACCAGGACCCTCCGTGCCCTTAGATGTAGAAAAATACTATGAACAAATGCCCTTGCACTAAAAGGAATGTAGAATGAAAATATGCATGCTGGTCACTTTACAGACTGGACATGAAGAAAAAAAAAATCTAAGTGACTTACAAAATGTCAAGAAATAAGACTAGAGCAGGAATAGAAGACCACTTAGCCACAAAATCATTTAATGTGTTTATGTGTTTTCTAACCGCAAAACCAATTTTAATATAAAGTATATTGTTAGGTATACCTTATATTAAAAGGTATATTGTGCAAATATAAAAATGCCACTTTTAGATATTATTATTAGCTTGAGTACTAGTGACTTGTATTATATAGCTCATATCAGGTGGGCAATTGATGATTTTGATTAACCAATAAGTCAATAAAATATTTTTAATAAATATTTAAAAAACCAGCTGAGAGAACTGGGGTTGTTTAGCCTGAAGAAAAGGATGCTCATGGGAGACCTTACTGCTCTTGACAACTACCAGAAAGGAGATTATAATGAGCAGAGTTTTGGTCTCTTATCCCAAGTAACAAGTGACAGGACTAGAGGAAATAGCCTCAAGTTGCACCAGGGGAGATTTAGGTCGATATTAGGGAAGATTTCTCTACCAAAATTGTTGTCAAACATTGAAACAGGGAAGTGATTGAATTACCATTCCTGGAGGTATTGAAAAGACATGTAGATGGGGCATTTAGGGACATGGTTCAGTGATGGACTTGATAGCTACACAGTTGGACTGAATGGTCTKAGAGGTCTTTTCCAACCTTTATGAAAATGATTCTAAATGAAATGAGGATTTTGCCAAGTAAAAGGGGGAATAACTTGTAAGAGTATCAGGAATTTTTTTCAGAAAATATTTTCAGTCTAAATGTAGGAAAGTTTTGAAATTATCTTGATTAGATATGAACAGTAATACTGAATTCCTTTTGTTCTACCATAGTGCATTGCTATTACACTATACACCACACTTAATGAGCTATTTGATCAGTCTTATTGAAGAGGCTAATCTCATCATAATTGGTCTTTCATGTTACTATGCCTTTTTTTGGCACATGATCTAAGAAAGCTTGACTTCAATTGTAGAATATATTGCTTTTTTGTTCCAGAAATTCTTTCAACCCTTTCTTCTATTTTTTTTTAATTCTTCCAGCACAGTGGAAGAGCAAATAATCAAGAGTATGAGCCCAGGAACATGATCCCAAGGGGACATGTTCCATGAGCTAAGCTTGGCAACAAGTGAAAAGGAGATGTGTCCTCCAGAGTTCAAGCAGAGCCAAGACATTCCTGAATCTTGGCCTGGCAAATGCTTTTACCATGGGAGAGCACTGTGCCTTTAGATAATAGGGTACTGGGAAATCATTCTGATTAAAATGAAATTACCTTTTCCTTCTCTCTCCTCATAATTGATCCAATTACTGGGTTTTGAGTGTTGAAAAGAGCTCTGAATATTTAAGGCAGACAAACTAATTCTTAGGAAAATGTGCTTATCTGGAAAGAACTAGTATTGCCTCATCAGTTCAGAATGTTAGTATCAGTTCTTCTTCAACTACTGCACCACAAAGGGAAAGAAAATCATATAATTAGTCCTCCTTAAACAGGCTCAAACAAATCACATAATTAGTCCTCCTTAAACAAAGTTTAAAAACTGCTGAAATTCATCCCCTTATTACCATGTCTTCTGTGAGAATGGAAGAATAATGACATGAGAGATATGAAAGCAACTTTTTTTCCTTAGAAAGGATAAGCTGGGTCAGTACTACAAAATAGCAAATTACTTGGCCCAGGATTTTTTTTTTCCCAGTAATGACTTTTTCCCCCAACAGTTACAGAACTACTCAAATACTCATACAAGAAGAATTCCTCTAATCATTCCCAAGAAAAAACTTGCAGCAAAGCAGGGAGGGAAATCATGCTAATACACAAAAAAATTAGCAGGATGTTGCTTTCCCGTTGGRGAAAGCACGATGACCTGGTTTCAAAGCGAACAGCACGGTGACCCCCAAACCTCCCTGGGGTCACTCGGGGCCAGATACACGCAGACACCAATGTGGTGGATGGTAAAAGGCCTTTATTCTCTCATCTCCAGGGGTTATATAGACTGAGGGTCCTTCTACGTCAGACGGGACCATATCTTCCCTTCTAGGGTTAGTAAGGAGTGGAAAACTACCAGGTTTTTGGTGTTAGAGGGGGCTACAGGCTTGGCTACATTCCAAGGGTGATCCTTATCTCAAGAGGTGAGGGGGGGGACATTCCTGTAACTTTCCGTGACAGCTCGAAATCTTCCGAACGCCATCCCTATCTGCTACAGCAGGAGGACATAATTCCTGTTCTCCACTCCATCATGTTTATTTCTACACAAAATATTCCTGTTGCCTCAAATTAGGGAAAGAAAAAAAATCACTTCCTCAGTTTTGTAACGTTGATCATCARGAGAGATGGACTTGGTGCTAAGCAGTGAGCTTAGCAGTGAGATTTCCCTGCTAGTTATTTTTCAGCTCCTTACGAAGTTACTTAGATGAGAGAATATTATGTACTCAGTGTTCCAGCACTGGGCTGTGCCTAACTGATATCATCAAGCCACATTTAACCAGTTAGACAATGATTTGCCTTTAGGCTTTGTCAGTTCTCTGGGAGTGGATTTTCTCCCTGTTAAAACACTTGCAGTTTAGCTGTAGGTCTGGTTTCTACTCTTCAGTGATATTTCCAGATTTCACAGACCTACTTGATACATATGAACCGTAAGATTTCACTGAGTCATCTGTAAGGCTATTTCACACACATTTCCTCCAGAACCTCTCATAAACAATGTCGTAAATTGCTCAGCATTATCATTGTCTATCCATTACAGATAAAGATCTCAGGAAATTAGATTCAAAATACAGATGAACAGAACCAATGTTTCTGAATGGACACTAGTTTGGTTTCTTTAGAATAATTCTTGAAGAGCCTAGTTTGTTTCAAGTAATCACAGAAATGGTGCTGCAAAATTTCATTTATAAATATTAATTTCTTACTATTCCTCCAGAAGGTGTTTTTACCTCACTTCYTATTTTCCAGTCTTCAGTAATGCCTTTAGAATTCTTGAGGGTATAGGTATCCACTCTGCACCAGGAATTTGAAATAACATTGCTATTATTTACTTGCTTAAAATTAGAAATTTGTGGAAAGAGAAAATATAWATTAAAATATATTTTTATGCAATATTGATTATTCTAAAATACTCCAAGYGTATAAGGAACTGTTCACTACTGTGATCTTATTTCACAGCATTGAACCTCCAAACTCTTTGAGTTGCCCAGTTTTTCTTTCCTATAGTTTTACAAATTTTTGGAAAGCAATGAACAATAAAACAGCTATATTTATGTATTTGTTTTAAAAATAGGCTATTAACTGCTTTTATTTAGAAAAAAACCCCTCATGTCCCCTGCATAAAATATTATCGTCTGTTCATTGCAAATAAAAATGGAAAGCCTCCATTGTGAGAATCCTAAAAACACCTCAAAACTTGCCCATAAAGAAAGAAACATACAGGAAAAAAAACTACAACCCATTGAAAAAATCTTTTTAGGAACAGTTATTTCAGCTGAAATCAGAATTTAAAAGCTACACTTTGGTGTTATTTACAGTTTTATGTCTATCCATTAGATATAAGGGGATGGTACAAAATCCATCTGATTCTGAACATCTGATTTTGAAATAAACTTTTTTATTATAATTAGAATAAACATAATAATTTGCTTCATGTCCACACTAACTTTGCTTGCTCATTTTGCCTCAATGAATGTCAGATTTTTCAGTCCAGATATATAGACAAGAAATATGTAGCAAATGCATTCTAAAGAGCTGTGGCAACCATGAGCTTCTTGATCCTTCTTTGTATAGCAGTACAGTAAGGAAACACCTAAAAAAAATAAATTAATCAAACCAAAAAAYTAAAACCTTAAACACTAAAATGCTATGATCTTTCTCTTTCCTGGAGAATGATTTGTGGTCTGCATACATCATTTGTAGTTTCTGAGGTTTTCAGTGTACATAATGAAGCATTTGTTTCTCAAGCAGCTACACAGCAGAGACAGACAAAATGCACAAAGCTACTCTCCCTATAGCTGCTGGTTAGCTTCAGCTTCATTTCCTTTGTTTACAGTGTTTCACAGAGCAGTGTGTTTTTCTAAAGAATGGCACTGCCAGCAAAACCAGAAAGATTATTTCCAGCATTTTGCCAAGGTGTTCTGTAAGATCTCTCCCCCATATTTTAAATATGGGACACATTGGGGTGAGCTACATATTTTGATGTTACAAATGTGTATCTGTTCTGAGAAGCTGAGATAATGCTGTGCACTAGACTAAAGTAAAAAAATTGCATTTTACACATCTCATCTGATTGATAGTCAAGTCTTCATGAAACAATGAAGACAACATTAAATCTTGTATCTCTCAGTTTTAAAATGAGTATAATCATATATGGTTTTTAGAAAGACAATTTTTAGAGAAGACAATAATTCAGTCTTCAGATTTGGCACTTGATTTTAAAAGAAAATACGCAAAAATACACTTCAATTTTTCTKTTCAATCTAATTAAATCTGATGAAAGACACATATCTAAACTGTCTGTGAGATCTTCTTGTCAGATACCCAGGCACCTTTTTTTCTTTCTCATGGAGTAAAATTATAATCTCAAAATACAACTCTTTTTCTGGGTAATTGGACCCATCACTGTGCAATATTTGAAATTTTACATGTGTAAGTGGAGTGCTGGCAAACTCATGATTGTCTAAAAAGGAAGTCAAGCCCAAACACCGGATTTATTTAAATGCTCAATAATATTCTCAGTACAAGTTGAGCATATGATTTAATTAAATAAGCTAAATTTTGCAGCACTGGGATCACCTGACAATGAGATAAAACAAGACTATCTATAAAATTAATTCTTGCAATACTGTATGAATCATAAATGACAAAGTAAATACCTAATTCTCTCTTTTGACAACAAAAGTATATTGAACAAATACTCTCCATCCATTACTAATCAAAAACCTAGCTTGTGCAGAGACGTGTTCATGTCATTGATTGAATACAGCAGACACAAACACAAAGACCCATTCCACTGACTTTAATTAAACTCAAACCTTAGAATTAATACCTCAGGAATCTGTTGCAGAGTTCTGATGGGAGAAAGTTTTACAGATGACAAGCCTACTCCACCTCTAAATATAAATGCTGACAATTAATTGCTATGACAACCAGTTCTTCAAGTACTGCTTTCTGTGATGATAAACACTAATGCTTGATGAATTATGTATCAAATACATCTTATAGACTACTCTGGACCTGTTATTATGGATGAAGTTACAACACTTACAGCTTTGTGATACATAAATGAGGAAGGAACCTCTACTTGAAGAACTGATAGGGAAGTCACCTAAAGGAAATGCTTGAGTGAATATATTCGAGTTGGCATACAACTATTACTTGAATTAGTAGTTTTTAATACCTTCTATTGACACGTCTATCTGAGGAAATACCTCAGGTTTCTACTGCTTTCTCTGCTGCAGAAACTCCTTACAATTCCCTGTAGTAAACACTGAAATTATGTTTCTGAGTATGTTTGTTGTTATTTATGCTACTTTTTCAGCTCAACTATCCACTGGGTTAGTGCTAGCTTGTAGAAAGCTTTTTGCTTGTTATGAATTGAAACATTTTATTATTAGTTTTAATGCCTTTGAATTTTCTTCTCAAAATCTCTAAAAGGTTCTTTTCTGTTCTACTCATTTTTCTACTCATGTTTCTACTTTTGAAGGGTACATTTTATCCACTAATAGTCTCTTGTCGGCTTCTCTCTAATCATACTGACGAGTTAGTTCCTTCTTTATGTGGTTTTTTTTTTAAAGGCCATTATGAATGGCAGTCTATATTTACCCTGAGCTTTTAATATTGTATCCTTCTGCAAGGTTGCAATGGAATTTTATTCTTTCAGGTGAAAACTTTAATTTTTTTCTAATACACCTCTTCATCTTCAAAGTTCCAAAGTAGAAATTTTGGCCTTCCCAGCTACAAAAAAGCTGGGTTTGTGTACTTCTCTTTTTTTCTAATGTGAAGTGGCTTTTATAGTCTAACATCTTGAACTACAACTTTTCAGGATTACATTAGATATTTTTTCCTGTATGAGTTTTCCAAGTAACTAGTCCAAGAAACCATGAGTGTAGCTTTAAAATCCTTAATCTTCATCATGTCTTGATGTGTACTTTTTCTGATGTGTATATTACTAGTTTAGAGTTTTTACTTTGTTTTTAGTATTGGCAGGTTTTCTGATCTCCTGTACTACTTCATGGTCCTTGTTCTAATCATGCACTGGAACTAGGTCTGACATATGAAGATTGGAACCGTGGATTTACTGTCCTGTTCCAAACTTCTGTATTCAGATACAGATCTTCTTTAAAAGGACCATCAAATAGTACAGATCACATGATTTTCTACTCGTTTTACTCCCTATTTCCTGTGTTTCTTTTCTCTGGTTCTTCCTTCTTTACCACTCTCATCCCCTACCAAATAAATTCTTTCAATTACTTTTTTTTTTCCATTAGTTCCAGCTTTGTACCCAAATATGTGCCTAAATTTTATATTTCTGATACTTCTAAATGGGTGACCATAGCAATGCATACCAATACTGTTGTGAAAGCAAACCTCACAAGTACAGGGATACTGCTTCCCATAGAACTAAATTCTACAAATGACCAAGTAGACCCTGGAGTTTTCAGGAGGAATGGGAAAGGCTGTTTGTGTAAGACTCTTTAATCAGAGGGGTCATCAGACAGTTGTAAGAGGTCTTAGTAGCAGCATTCTGTCCTAAGGTCTGATGAATTATTTTCTTTATTATTTTTACTCTTTCAGTTTTCTAATTCAGTTAATCTGTCCTCATCTCTAATATACTGCCTCTCAGAGGATTTTAAAGGAGATTAATTCTACTTCTTGGATGTATTTGATATGTGCATTTGATTTACTTTGGTTCTATATTTCCTTGTATTCCCTCCATTTAAACAGTGATGTGCAAAAAAGGTATTCACTTGTAAGAGAAGCCAAGAACTTACTTGTTTTTAAGAACTATTTACCAATGTAACCAAAATACAATAGTTGTTACTATTCACTCAGTTACAATGATGCAAACACTTATCTAGATTATTAATTCTAAAAAAAATTCATTATCAGTGCTGAAATTGCAAGTTCTCATACAAAAAAATATAATATGCAATATCTTCACCTTTCTTCTTAGCATTGTGCTTTGAACTTTTAATTGTTTTTCAGGATCTTAGTGTCAAGAGTTCTTSAGGGAGGAGACAATCATAACAAGTTGTCAGTATCCCAAACATGATGTATTCAGAGGTAAGTTCCTTCCCTTTTGGTAGTAGGAAGAAGACATTAATGCTCAAGTTTTTTCTCTTGCTCACCTTTGGGATTGCTTAGGATTATTTATACTGTTCAATTTGCATGTTTCACACCTTCTTTCTTAGAATCAAAATGATAGAATAATTTGACTCGGAAGGGACCTTTAATTATAGTCAAGTGCAAACTTCCTGCAAGGAGCAGGGACATCTTCAACCAGATCAGGTTGCTCAGAGCCCTGACCCAACCTTGAATGTTTCCCTGCACGGGGCATCTATCACCTGAGTAATCTTTTCACCATCTTAATCTATTCATCATCTTTCTTCCTTATACCKAGTCCGAAGCTACTCTCTTAGTTTAAAACCAGCCTGTCCCATCTTTTTTACTAGCCTCTTTTAAGTACTGAAAGACTGCAGTAAAGTCAGCAGAATTTTATAGGCTTTTCTTCTCCACACTGAAAACCTTCAGCACTCTCAGCCTATCCTCATGGGAGAGATGTTTCAGTCTTCTGACTTTTTTTGCAGTYTTCTTCATTGAAACACCCAGTTATATCTCACTTTGGAGTTGCCTTTGGAGTGTTTTACATTTATTAGGCAGAGGTTGGGTTTCATTTTTACTGCACCTAGAACTACTTTTGTCCAGCTTCTATCTTTGCATTATTGTCAATATCTGGCTACTAATGACTGACAGAGTGGTTCTCTAGTGCCATCCCCTGCTAAGAGTTTCCATTGTCACTGTATACCGGCATTCCTTTAGCTGTGTCTTTGCCCTAGCACTACAGCACAAAASACAGCTACTTGCTGTTGGGATGTGTTTGTTTAGTTGTTCTGTTCTCCCCCTGCCTGAGATGGTTTATTCTGTTTCCCCTAAGTTGTAAATGGTTCTGCCCTGGTTCTCCCTCCCCTCCCTGTTAAATGTCTGTCACCCCAGTGCCCATGGTGACAAGTGTATCAACTTATTCCCCTCCCCGGTTGCCCAGGAAACCCCATGTATCCTGCCAGTCACTCCTTGCCACCACCCTTCCCTCCAGAACCTTCTGTCTGGGGCTTGGAGTGATTGGTTCAGAGGCTGGGGCCCCTCCCCTGAGTTATTTCTATTGGCCCTTCCCATATGTCACTCTCCAGTGCCCCACTCCCACCTTGACCCCCATTGGCTTCTCCCTTGTTTCCACCCCCTACCGCCCACTCCCTTTATAAGTGCCTGTATTGCCACCCTCTCTCCCTCTTCGGTTCTTGACTCCCTTTGGTTTGTGTTCTTCCTTAGCCTAATAAACCGATTTGCCCAGACCAAAGAGCGCTCTCCTTCTTCCTGCGGAAAGAAGCTTTAAGCGGCCACGTCTCCTACCAAGACAGCACTGCCACTTCCATGTGGGGTGCTGGCCTTAGGCGCTGTGCCCGACAGGAGGGTTGGGAGAGTGCCCCCCTCGACTGCAAGCAGTGCTGGCCAGCTTGCTGGGACGTATTATCTAGCCGCAAGCGCTTCAAGTTGCTATTAGTGTTTACATAAAAATTTGTAACAGTGCTTGTTAAAATTAAAAAATATGATACAAAAAATTAAGSAATGCACCCGAAATATAAAAATATCATACTCCAAGTTAAACAAAACTAAAGCAAGCTAGGTTACAGCAATATGGTTATCGCATAAATGACTTTATAGATAAATATGCTAAAAGAAAGCTATAACAAAGACAAGTTCAGAGAAAATTATTGTGATAGTCCCAGGCCTGATGAATGTGATGTTAGCTGAATACAAGGAATAGTCTGTTACTGTGAATACCARTACTTTATTGTATAACTACAGGGCTAAAAGGGCTTTCATAAAAGAAAGCTTCTTCTGTCTTTGAAATATTTCTATGGGAATCCAGTTTTGTTCTTGGCTGAACTACAGTGCTACCATAGAAAGACAGACACAGAAAAAATGGCTCTTGATAACAGAAGTCTTACTCCAAATGGGATGGCCTTTTGGAATATTGTTACAAAGCAATTACAGAAGATGAGGGGACATCTGACTCTGGGGATAAATTTATTGTAAATTATTGAGGGAAAATATGCTGACATCCTACTGTATTGCATATACTTTTGTCCATGATATAGAGACATCAAAAAAATTAAGTATATCAATTAAGAGTTCAAGCTGAAGCCTCTAATATAACAATAAGTAAACAATAGCAAAAAAAAAAAAAAAAAAAAAAAAAAAAAAAAAAACACAAAAAAAAAAAAAAAAAAAAAAAAAAAAAAAAAAAAAAAAAAAAAACAAAACCAAAAACCAAAAAACCCCGCCAAAAAAATCACAAGCAAAAAAAAAAAACCAGTAAAGAAAATAACTTGCTATGAAGATTGAACAATCTTAATGCCACATAGTCAATGTGTTCTTCAGTTAGTTTTGAACAGAATGAGCAGGGGAATTTTGAGCAGGGGCTGTCACACTTCACATATGAGTTCTTAAACTTCTGAATGGTAGTTATTGCTCCTAAAAATAAATTAAATCAAATTTAATTTAATTAAAATAAATTAAATTTAATTAAAAATACAAGCCTCAGAAAATATCATACAATGCAATCAAATACATTAATATATCAACTAGAACTCATTTCAGGTTTAAATTTTTCCTTTTCATAATTGCTTAATTCCATTGATCTGTACTCCTTTTCTGATCAATTAATACATTCTTGTCCTCCTTATATTTAGGAATGTGACATTTCGTTTTCTTTGATAAATTCTTGCTAGTCCTTAAAATTGAGAGACTTGCRCCTCATATATTGATTCTATTTCCTTTATCTCTTAAAATCAAGCCCATTTTTAAATACAGTCTTTTTGTTGATTTTTTAAATATATTGATTATTATTCTTTTGTGTCATATCAGTAATGGAGATATTATACTAATTCAGTTCCCAGAGATGGTATTTGAGGGTTACCGTCTTCCTAGTTGTTCCAAGTWTTGTGGTCAGACATCAAGAGAGGAATTTAATGGATACGTGTCAACAGATTATGCAMTCAGTTCTTTGACCTTCCTTTGTCAGGCTACATATCTTTAACAGCATATTAAATTCCTTTCTATTACTTCTGATTGTTTTTCTTTTCAGTGAACAACTGTGTATCACTGTTCTTATAGTATTTTGACATGCTGGTTAACAATACTCTCAGTTTATAGGGTAGTTGCAAACAAAGGTTATAATCAAGGGAGAAACTGCCTCTCATATCCAACTTCCACTAATGTCACAAAAAACTAAAAAAAATATATGAGCATCATGTGGTTTGTAAATCTGTCTTTAAGCTTGTTGTTCCAAAAAATCACGTTCCTGATGTGTAAATACAGTCAGAAAATAAATATCTGTCATGTTTGCCATCTGTGCTGAACCTATCCATACCCCTCTTTAAGAAAACAAAAGCACTCCTCTCCAAAGAATTTTTACCAAGGGAGAAGGTTCATTTCCTGAAATATCTATGTGAAAAGAAATAGACAGCATTTCTAGTGAGGATTTGCTTGCTTTTGTTTTGTGTTGGTTTGTTCAGAGCTTTGTGAGGTAGGGGATTTGGGTTTTTGTTTGGTTTCTGGGTTTTTGGGGGTTTGGGGTTTTTTAGAACTGCATTATGAATTCAGCATTCAGTCTTGTTGGTAGGTAGCCTACTTTATTTACTGCATAACTTACTTTCATCAAGCCTGTCATTTGCTTTGTTAAATTATACACATCAAAACATTGTTTTCAGAGTTGTGGTATAAAAAAGTTTCTTGCTCACACTGCAACACTTTGCAGTCACCAAAATGCTGCCCAACATCTTTCTTTCATGCTCTACATGGGAAGTCTTGTAATAGTTTCTTGGTCTAACATGCACACTGGGTAAAAMAGGATGTGACATTGGAGAAATAGTTGGATGACTAATCTCACAGCAGTGAAAAAATGGGCATTTAGAGTAGGAAGCCATGCCTATAATGATATGATGGACATCTATTTCGTGAGAGAAGAAGCAAGTTTATGTGCTAACAAGCTAGATAGTAGGTAATGGAGAGGAAAGAACTCCTGACATAAAAATGGACCTAAAATATCTAGATTATGCCAGGTAATAAATGGACTGAAAACAGAAAAAACTCTATTAGTGGAGTGCACAAAATGGCCCCTATAAAAAAATGGACTGTGAAATAATGAGCTCTGAACACTTTTTTAGCTTTATAGTGAAATCAAAACATAAGAATGTCTATAGCTATAAAATGCTACTGATATTTTTATAAAGTAATTCTCTATTTTTTGTAACAGAGAGTTGCTTACAAATTTTAATTTCTTGTAGTAAACTTTCTTTTATTCCTTGTGTGTTTGCTTTGGTGTGGGKTTTTTTTTTTGGGATTTTTTTCTCTTTTGAGGTTGAAGACAGTAATTGAACAGCATGATATGAATACTGTCATATAAGAGGGATTGAAGGGATGAGGGATAATTGTGCTTGGATAGTCTTCCAAAAAATACAACCCTCCTTTGGTATAAAAGCCATCTCCCTCCCTAGTTATAACAAAAGTCCAACCGTTACCCCAGCAAAAGAACAGTCCTTTTAGTTGAGCCYATCCATCATCTTTCTTAAGAAAAGTAATTTAAAATATGCATCTTTTTCCCTGCCTAACTGCACTCAAAGATCCACTACCACATATCTTCGAATACTGATCCATCAATCAGTGCCAACCATGATCTCTCTTTTCCATACTTCTTTCTTAAACATATTTCTTCATTGTTAGCTCTATTCCAGAAGATATGACACTGAATAACTGAATAAGTCACTACATAAAAATAAAATAGGGAAAGGAAACAGAGAAATAAACAAACAAAACTACAATAAGCTTTCCAGAGTAGTTCAACCATTGCATCAAAATTAGAACCAAGTCTGTCGGACCAAAAACCCCCTGACACTTACATAGGATAAAGGAAAACATCTCACTCATCAATTCAGAAATTTACTAATACTTTCATTAGATTGCTAATAGTCTATTCAAAATTTATTGCTATTCAAATTACAGTGAGGATAGTATTTTTAACTGAAAGTACATTTAAATAGTCCCTTTCAAAGAAAGGATGTCTTGGTCATCATTCACTCATCAAAACTACCTTTGACAGATTATATAAAAAATTTCAATAGTATATTKGTCACTGTCACTTGTTACAAGAGAATGTAGTTGCCATAAAGCAATTATGTTTAAATTACATGAGACTTGGAAGTCAATAAAAGCAGTAACATTGAATGAAGTATTGTGGGAACAAACAGGACTTCCTATGTATACCAAGAAATTAWGATATACATTCTTCTCAGCTTATAGTTAGTGCTTCATCCTGGAAATGTCAAGTTAGTTTCAAATCTTAGAGTGTTCTCATATGGCAGCACTGTGCCAGAACTCCTGCTCTGTGTCCAGTTTACAATTTCACCATCTGTTAAAACATGAAATCTGCTTCAAACATTATGACAGCCACCAAAAGTAGAAACACTTGTTAAACCAAACAGATCTGAATAGATTTGTTCATCAAGCCTATTATTAGCTTCCAGCATCATGCTAACTCAGAGCCTTATCCTGATTTAAAGTCCAAATTTCCCTCTTTGTTTTTATGGCAAAACTCCAAATGGTGTTCTTTCCCACCACGAATGGAAAGGAACAAATTCAAAAATAATTATTTCTTTCAGGATTTTGTACAGCTGCAGGACCAGTAGCCAAAAGAAGCCTAAAGGAAGATAGCTGTTAAAAACTGACCATAATCAATTCTACTGATAGAATATTATCATCTATTTATCTTCAAAAAAACCTCTCTTTGAGCAGGGTCTAAGCTAGGAAAAAATTAAATTGGGAGTCTCTTCCAGCTGCATAAAAATTAAGAGGAGAGAGAAAAAAAAAAGGAGTGAGCAGTGTGTTCTATAACTCAATATATTTATCTTCAAAATACTGGAATTCTGATTTTCAGAAAGTGTTTAAAGAAGCCTTRTGAAAAGTAAACCCTTTACAGAAGTCTCAGATTTCTGAGGGTAATCACTTCTGTGTKACTGAAACTCTCTCTACGTGAGAGTCAAGATGCCTGAACTGACTAGACAAGTCCCTGTTTCCCCAAGCCCTCGTAGTTTTTGGAACTTTTGTTTTATTAGAGTTTTCTGTTGTTGTTTTCTTCTCTTAACYTTAAATTCTGATCAAGAAGACACAGCCTGGTTTTTCTCCATCAGAAAATATAAAAAAATGCCTATATATATCTATGGCTCCTGAAAAGCATAAGACATGGTACCCTGCATTTAGACTTTCAACATTCACAGTCCTTTGTCTGACACTTTACATCTTCAGGCAAGTGCACAGCTTGTTTTATGGACTCTGTCAACTTCAGTTTATTTCATAGCACAGTTGTCTGTCACAGATTGCTTGCAAACAGACTGCCTTAGGAATGTATATTTGTGTCACATACGTTTAAATATCATAAGTGGTCTTTCTCTTGTATTAAATTTTGCTGRGGGGAAATCATAAGTGACCAACAAATTTATCTCTTTTCTCTCTCATTGTCAAATATCRTTTGTTTGTAAATAAGAAAGATAAAATGTCTGCATGCAACTTTTCATAACAAAATACCYGACTATATATTATGAGGGCATCCTGACAATCCTAATAAGTATTTATGTGCTATATTTATCACAGATTTTTTTTTTCCACTCACCAAATATACTTAGAATAATTAAAATTCTCTTTCAGATCATTTTATAAGAAGAACATAGTTGTCACAGCTGTTTATTTGTTATGTATTTCTTCTATTCATCATAAAGCTTCCTCTTTCATATTTTGCAGCAGTTTTTCTAAAAGTAAAAATGGTGTTCAATGGCTGGGTTGTGACACTGTACTTAAAATTTTCAGTAAAATCTAGCACATTTGTAAACAGTTCTTGCTAGACATAGTAGCATAACGCTTGTAGATAAACTCTAAAAAAAGAAATTATACAAGTGGGTTTAGGTTTGTAGTCAAATTTCCCTTATTTTCACAACCTGTATATTTTAACAGTATACTTTCAGATCAATGAGTGAAATAATAAAACTAATATTTACCTTTTCAGTGTCTCTTTTTATTCAATTCACTTTATACAACTCTAGTGATTACTAGTTTTGGTTTGTGTTAGAGTTTGATTTGGGTTCTGTTGGTTTGATATTTTTATTTTTSKTTTTTTTTAATTTGGGGTTTTTTCTGCAAATTTGTAATTTTAATCCGATTTAATGAGCTATTAAAGCAAATTTGATAGGTGACAATAACCAGAATAATCGTGTCAAGAAAAATCTTTCTGTCAAAAATATAGCTGTATGAGGCAKATCTAGAAACATCTGGTTTGCAGTAGCTATTTCTTGTTACACCATGCAAACTGAAAAATAAAGTCCTATATTTCTCCATGTTTATTTGGTCACCATGTTTTTGACTTTTGCTGGAGCTAAAAATTATCTAGTGTATAGYCTAGTGTACATTATAACTGTGAAGATGAGCTGTTTAATCCCATGTGTATTATGTGTATAGAGATGAGAATAAACCAGATTCCTTTTCAGCATCTTGAAGAGTGTAYTTATCAATGAAGTCACACAGTGCCATTCCTATTGCAAGAATGGTTATTAACTATATTACATATAGTTTAATATGTATCGGAAAATTTCTATTTGAAGTTTATCATAAAATCAGTTCATTATAAGCATTGTACAGTAAACACACATAGMGAAAAATTATTAAGTTACTTAGCAATTTTTTTAGATTGTTAATGACAATATCACTCCATTGTTCTGTGATGTCTATCTTGATTTATACAATATTGGCTATGTGCAGCTGACAAGGGTTTCTAAGGAAAACAAGACTTTCAAATAAATAAAACTGGTATTTATCCACCAGTATCTCGTGGCTTCAATGCTGGGAATGTAGAGAGGAGTGAAATATAATCCACTTAGGCAAACATAATAGGAAAAAAACAAAAGCAGACATGGTAATGTGACCTGCATCTTAATATTTAGCACAACTTCTGTAACCTGCTGAAAGAACMAAAGGAATCACAGAATATTCTAAAATACAAAAGTCTGTGACCTTTCCATCTTTCTTCCCACATTTTGCCTGAAGCTCATGTGGATGTGAGGTATAAAGAGAAGATGCATCACAAGTAATAAGCCACCTTTTAACTAAAAGTAAACAAAAATATTTTAATATCAGCTACCAGAAAATAGAAACTCCACGTAAAGTTTAGTCCTTTTATGCTTACACATTTTCTTCAATATTTCCTCAAGCCAAAGTAAATTAAAAATAAAATGAAAACATTATTAAATTGGAGGATTTTTAGTTTTTTKGAATTTTAAAATATTTGTTAGAAACATGTATTTATCATCTAGGTAGCTACTATAATAGACTAAAATAAGATATATGTTAAGCAAATTTATAAAACCATATGGCAAATACAGCTTCTTAAAATTATGTAATCATAGTGAAGGTTGCCATGCTGARCTCATCCTTGCCTGGCACTGGTCGTGTCAGCTGGAATTATGGGTCAAATTTTGTTACTGATGCACAAAGGACAACAATTTTTTGATGCTCAGAGGAGACTTTATTCTTTTCAGTTTGTGCTCATTGCTGCTGGTCCTGTCACTACCCAGCATTGAGAAGAATCTGGGTCCATTCCCTCTACACCTACCCTCTAGGTAATTATATATACGAATAAGATCCCCTGGCAAGCCTTCTCTTCTATAGGCTGAACAATTCCAAATGTTTCCTCCAATGGTGAAGTTTTGTCTTTTATCTGGCTTCACATTTTTTTCTTTGTTAGTATGATTAATTGGGACAAAAACAGGAGGGCAGAGAAGAGCAACATGAGWGGTGATGGGGCTGCAAGGCATGTCCTGTGACAACCAGCTGAGGACTCTGTCTGGTTTGGAGGAAAGGAGGCTGAAGATAGATCTTATTGCTCTCTACAGCTTCCTGAAGAGGGGTCAGAGAGACAGAGGTGCTGAACTTTTCTTCTTGGGACAGATCACAGTTCAAAGCTACACCAGATGAGATTTAGACTGGACATTTGGAATCATTTATTTACCAGAAGGATCATCAAACAGTAGAACAGACTTCTGAGAGAGATGTTTGATGCCCCAAATCTGTCAGTGTTCAAAAGGCATTTGGAAAATGTGCTTTAACTTTTGCGTAGCCCTGAAGTACTCAAGTAGTTGGATAGGATGATTGCAGCACCCCCCTCCCAACTGAAAACTTTTTTTATTCGTATTTTTTTCTCCTTTTTCCCTTTCCCTCCCCTTTTCCTATTTTTATTTATTTATTTTTTTATCTTTATTTCCTTTTTTTTCCTTTACATTAGTTATAAACTTAGTCTCAGTTCTTCAATATCAGTCTGTGTACTGACAACTATATCAAGTACCTTCAGAGTCTGTTTTATTTCTTAGGAATTTCAGTTGAGTCAATTGAATAATTGAGTTCTAATTTTAATTCTGTATATTTCCAAATTAAATTGTGCTTGTCTCAGTAGATGTAAAATTACCCATTGTCTGGCCTGCTCTTCATTTATGGAAAATGCCATTAATAATGTGATCCTTGTTCAATRTAACTTCACAATTATAAACTGTTTCTACACTTGTGTACCAATGGTCATCTAATGGTTGTCTTWTTTTTTTGTGAAATCTTTAGTAGTTATAAGGAATTTTGTTTTAGTCCAGAATTAGATGGTGTTGTCAGTCTTGGCTGAACTGTAAATTCAGGATCCTTGAGGCAGATAAAGTTAGTTTTTGCTCCTTCTCTTGGGAAAAGGAAAGGGAACACAATATTATTGAATTATTGGATATTTTAATTTGATTTTCTCTAATTGATTTTTATTTCCAAAGGAGAAAGTAAGCTGTTCTCAGGCTCCATAATTAACATATTCTTAAAAGTGTTTATAAWATCAGTATGATATCTGAATATTCTGAGGGGTCAATGCCTGTCACACCATTCATCTTAAGATTTCATTGGAATTTTAACTGCAAACTAGAAGGTCTGACATATACATGATGTAAYGAGCCTTTTCAAAAGTTTTATGTCCAGCCCAAAAATATAAATGTGTATTTTCAATTCAGAATAACTAAATTAATCCCCTTTAAAAAATGTCTGAGAATTTCTGAAATGAAAAATATTCTACATGAATTAAAGATTGCCATCATATACTTTGGGAAAAAGRTTCCTGGAAATACATGAAAAACATAAAAACAAATGTGACAGAAGTATGATATACTGCTTCTTTAAATTAAGAAAAACTATTATCGATGTTATTGTGCTCATGAGCAATCCTGCGTGTGAATGAATTAATTTCTCTGTTTCCTGTTCTTTAAAACCTTTAAAAAAATGCTACAAGAGATCATTCCAGACCAATCATCAACCCAGCATTACCTCTGTAACCTGAATGACTAAAACAGATCAAGCAGTGACAGATTCAAAAACCTCTTAAACACCTCCAGAGATGGTGACTCCACCACCCTCCTAAACAACCTATAGTAGTGCCTGACTACCTAACATGTAAATTATCATGCCTGTAAACASTTCTTATGGAAAAAAAATTAACAAAACAAACCTCCACCACAAAATAAAGAGCAAATCTAAGCCACAGCAACATCTTGCACCACAAGTCAAAATAACAGTCTTGTACATCCGTGCGCTTGGTGAGTCTTGTTCTTCRTTAACACTCAGCATTTCCCAGATGATTGTACAGAAATTTGGTAGGTATTCTTCTTTTATCACCAGATAACACCAGAGATGTACAGACCCTCTACTGTCAGCCTTTTCAATTCTTTTTGCAGAAAAGATAAATTATTTTWAAAGAAATATTTCATGGTTTTACCTGTCTCAATTGTAATCTTTCCAATGGAGGTAGAATAAAGTAGGTCTAAGTGCAAGAGCTAAGTTTCAGTAAGGTTTTAAATGCAAACTATTAAAATTCATTGAGTGAGGACAGRATAAAGTAGGAAATTATTTATCACCATGTGGATAGAAGAATTAAACTCTTCCTCCTGCTTCTTCTCTACACTGCTTTTTGGGAACACTTGTATTTTACTTAAAATATTTGACTTTATGWTGTACAAAAGGAATTCTGTCAAGTAAATGGCAAAAAATTGGTCTGAGAAATTCACTGTGCAATGCACATCAGCAAATAGAAAATAAAATAAACCAGCTCAATAATGTAGATTAAATGATCAACTGAAAAAAGGCAGACAATCATTCATTCAGYTTCCTTTGTCTGTCATAGGTGTGATACTCAGTTGTACTCTAGAAATGTGTCTAGGTCTTCCTTCTCAAAGCTAAATAAAGAATTATTCGATTTTGCAAATGTACTTAAGTAACCTGATTAAAAGTTAGCTGGCATAAGACTGTGCATGAAAAAAACCCAGCAAATTAAAAGAATGTCTTTGTTGTGTTTTCCAGCATTTGTCAGCTGCTAAAAAGCCTGGAAGAAACAACAGAGAAAAGACTTCCTCAATTTTACTGTGTGCCTTTCTGGAAAACTGAATGAATCTCAAACATTGTTGTTGACTTAGGCACATTGCTTGCTATTTTAATCTGAAAAGAGTGGTTTGCATAATAGCCTAAATGGGTTGTTTTTGCTGCTTGCCAGGCCTCTGGCACTTTGTTGTTTTATGCAACTGACTACCATATGTGTGCTTTGAAGCTGACCTTGTAATAAGAATGAAAAGTAGTYTAAATCTTCCCCACTGAAGCTGGGTCATTACAAAAACAAGTGATGAATTTCATAGAGACCAAAGGTGACTAGAAAATAGCACTACTTACCAAAGAAGGGTTTTAATGTAAAATATAAAAGGAACAAATTGCAACGCTGAAAATTTTTGCTAGAAATAAGGAAAAAGTAAATCGTACAAATAGCACTGCAACAGGATGGCCTGTGTATATGGTATCTCTACCCTGGTAAATTATTGCAATTCAGCTAGATAAGACCCTAAGCAGCCTTAAATAACTTCAAAGACAGCCTTAGTCTAAGAAAACAGACTAGAGGACTTCCAGTTGTCCCTTTCACCCCATATTATAGCATAAGTTTGACTAGACTTTCCAAAAAAAGAGGTTTTTAATCCTGGATTATCTTTTCTGGGGGGGTTCTGTAYGGCTTGGCAAGAATTAGATGCATGCTCAGCCATAGCTTTGACCATGGGTGCCTATCGAAGCTTTAGACCCCTATGCAAAAGAAGCCACACTTTAACTAACGTGCAGTTTATTTAATCTAAGGGTCCATTTAAACCCTGGACTGGACTGGTCTTTAAGGTCTATAATCACTAAAAAAACTCCAAAACCAAAGCCAACTAACCAATCAAAAGCCCCAAAACAACAAAACCAAAACAAACAAATAGACCCCAAACAACCAAAATAATCCAGCCAAAAAAGTGGTGGTGTTTGCAATAGCCATATAGCTGTATAGAAATACACCATAGCMAAGCAACCAGAAAAAGAAGAAGCATGTACATCATCCTTCCTTAAATACATACCACTGATTTAGAATGGGGTAGCTATTTCAGCTATTTCTTGTAAAAGTAATTTTAAAATGAGAAATGACAATCATTTCTAAAACACAGGAAAGTAAAACATGTTAAAATAATTTCTAGGGTGTGGAAGATTTGAAATAATTGTTCTCTGCTTAAGGGATTGAAATATTTTTTTATTTTTTAGACTACTTCTTTGGCCTTTTAGCACTGGTTTTGTGATTCATTATGCTAGAGAGAAAAGCAATACAACTGTGTAGCTTTAAGGAAACTCTTTTGGAGTACTTATATATCTGGTTCCTCAGATGCTGTAGATACCTGGCAGATACTCTAATATAAGTATATATAAATACTTACATAYGGGAATAACTCATGCAGACTCCMTTTTCTTCGTGGTGGAAAAAGCCCATTCTTTATTCATGTAACTCRTTTTCTACAGTTTTACAGACCTCCTGTGTAACTCCAATTGGTYGGTAGCTTTTTTGCCATTTACTTTATTGGTTAGAAACAAGTTGTTATCCTGTATCTATTGGTCACTCAAACCCCCTGTGTGTATGTGCAGGAAAGCTGTTTGTGAGAGAGTTTTCAGTTTTCTATCTAATGGTGTAAAACCAATTTATACAGGTGCTAGTTGYTTTTCACCCAGGAGTAGATTGTTATGTTAACCAACTGCTCACACCAGGATTGCTTTCACATGGGAACTTGACAAGGCCAGCCCTAATTTTAGAAAGCTGCTTTGATTTTATAAGGCTTTTCTTTATAATTTTTCTACCTCCTTGCAACACACACACACACACACACACACACACATATATATATATATATATATAGATATAGATATAGATATATATATGTATTTATCTTCAAAAAATACAAAGATCAGGAAGATTATTGTAGAAAAGCAAATTTTATTGGTGCAGCTCAGTATCATTTTCTCTGGGATTGAAAAATTTGTGTATCACTGGTTTACTCATGCATGATACTCTAACTAGATAAAAGAAAGGATAATCCTATGTCAGGAAAGCAGTTGTAGCAATGTTTTTAGTCAATTATTAGAAAGGAATAGAAAGTATGTTAATGATTATGTTAAAAAAATTATTGTTTTTGAAAAGTAGCATTATGCAATGAATGTTTTTCTTGCATACAAAACATTTCTTGAATCCTCTGGCAATACAGAAGATTATCAGATTATGTCTGTTAGGAATAAACATTTTTAATTTAGCAGTTCTGGATGTCTTGAATCCGTGTATCCTAAAAGGCACATAGATCTTAGGATCCTGATTTCTCACATATATCTCAATGTGGAGAAACACACACCAAAACACCACAAAATCAGTAAATATATCATTTGCAGGATATTTTTGTTATCTAGCTCATTTTCAAATACGTCCAGGGACTACAGGTCACTTCCCAAGGTGATTTTTCCTTCACTTTCAGAGTTCCATGTTCACACTGCTGTTACTCAGGAGTCTACTAAAGAAAYCCAAGAGATTAAAAATCGAACAGCTATTTATTAATTTATATCTGTCAAATCCATCTTCTGATCTGATTGATATTCAGTACATACCAAAATCCTGCGGGAACCCACAAGTTGAGATTTGTTTCACTTTCTTTTATTTCTGATACTAATACTCATGCAGTTTTAACGCTGAGGAAAGGTTTACAACATATTTTAAAAGGTTAGTCCTGGAAAAAGAGCTTTCATGTAATCTAATATTAGTTAATACCTTTCAGATTTTTCAAAGTCTTCTAATTATCTGTAAAAATCACTTTAAACACTATTCAAGACCTTAAAAAGTATCAGTTTTCAGATAAACCTGCTAGTCTCAGCCTTTCATCTAGTTATGTACAGTTAGTATTTTCTTTCATGAATAGGTAATATCCAATACAAATAGGTTTTCTAGCTTGAGATAAACATTTTATAGATCTGAACAATATATACTAACTGATCTAAACCATGTATACTATAGTTATTAATGCATCCTAACAATGCACACTAATGGCATATTAAAATCCAAACCAAATATCYCCAAACTCAAAGGTTTTAGAGGATGTTGACTATGCTACTTCTGCAGGCTGGTCATGTCCCAAAGTTAAGTTCATTATTCATCCACAGTTCTCTCTCAGGCAAGTCAGGACAATGTGGGATGGAGGTGCTCATGTCTTAAAAAATGACTGGTTCTGCGGTGAATTAATAGATGTTAGGAAATCAGCTTATATCTCCACACCTCTTTTGCCTACACAGTTTGCACATAGGTAGCAGAAGATCTGTGTCTACCTGTCATTGCCAATAAAAAATCATTGCTAAATGAAATATTGTTCCATCTTGGGAACAGTGGAAGGACAATTCTCTGCAGTGGCAGCTCTGACCATAATTCCATGTGTTTTCTTTCGTGAGATGAAAGTGTCAGATGAACAAGAGATTATTTCAATTATTATTTTGTTATTACCCAGCCTTAGATGCATGCTATTATCTCCTTGACATCTTGCAAATATCCATCTGCAACACTAATTTAMAAAATTATGCACTAAGAAAAAACGTAGTATAAAAAAAGTGAGCTGCTTAGTAAAATACCAGTGGATTTGGAATTTTCATCTTTCTTATCCAGAGTGGCAAAAGCTCATTTAGTTCTACCTGATGAAGGACTTTGTACAAATAAGATCATCTGACACTTTGATTACAAAAACAATATACTATCCTATACTGACTTAATACATWTTCACAGCAACACATGTGCCTATAGTAATTTCTTAATCTTCACTCAAGTAGCCTGGGGCTGTGGAGCACTTTTTCTGAAGATATGCTATACAGTATCAGTTTAACAAGCTTTTTACTTATCACATTTTTATTCTTGGAACTTGAAATTCARGGAGTCGATTTTTCCTCATACTGAATTACTATCTCCTCCTATATTCTGTGCTGCTGCCTTAGAATTTATTCACATGCAGAAATTACATTCTACTTAAACCTATGAAATGCTAACACACCAGGTAAAATATGTATAAAGTAAAGTAAATTTTCATTTGGAAAACAAAGCCCTCTTGAAACATTTCAACTGCTGATAAATTTGTTTTAATCATTTTCCTTTTCACTGATCTTTGCTTCTTATTTGCTGTTTTACACTGTAGTTCAAMATTTTTAAAAATTCTTTTCCTGACATACAGAAATCTTTTCTGACATGCAAAACAATCTWTTGAAATAACGGCTCCATTTGTGTCTCTGTCAGACTCAGACTATTGCATCTGCAAATGTTGGGAGTTGGAACAAACCAACATTTTTAAAATACATTTTTCTTTGGCTGCTTCAACTGCAACAGAAATTATAATAGTGGGAAAGAGGTGTGATGGAGGAGAGTAGGGGACATTGCTTCCTACTGCTGCCCTTGTGTGCTAGTTTTATGTTTATTTATATTTTTTAATTTCTATTTTATCCTTACTTATCTTTTAGTTTCATTCTCCTTAAAGAAAATRGATTCTGTCTCAGGCAAAAAGTTCATGAGAGATCAATAAGAAATGCAAGATGGGAGTTTACATAATCACAGAGTTCTGGCAAGATGAGGGAAATTTCTTTACCTTTTTAAGCAGCCATTGGAAGCCAGAGATTGTGGTTAAGTCAGATGGAAAATTAATAATAAAAGTTATCATTATTAATAATAGCAATAACAATAGTATTAATAATAATAAACATCAAAAAAAGAAGTGAAAGGAGCAGGATTTTTAATTTCTTTCAAAKGCTTCTTGATTGAACTCTTATTTTKGCACWAATCAATTCAATATATGTATCTGACACTGAGAAAATTATACATTTTGCCTTAGCTGACAGGCAAGATTTTTATTAAGTGTGCTTGGAAACATTTTTAATAAATTTAAACTTGATAAAACCCAACTCTCATTGGAATAGCTACAGCCATTTCAAAATGAAACATACTTTTGACAGCACAGATCCTATTGATTAACAAAATCATCAGAAATTATAAAAACTCATCTTCCAGACTGTTACAAAAGAGAGAAGAGCTCAAAATCTTTAACTATGGTGAATCTTTTTCTGTGATTTAGGTGGAGCTGTTTTTTCCTTTGGAAATGTCCTCAAGCTCAAGTCAAGAGCATAAGAATATACTGGTATGAGCTGAGGAGAAGGCAGCCCAGGGCTGGTCACAGTTAATGGTTTCTGGGGTAGGAAACTGTCTAAAATCCTCAGTGAGGAACTGCTCAGTTATTTTAATTCTCATTTCTAGCAACTTGTTTTCCTAACTGTTGCTGAGCATTTATTTGGTTCTGGTTTTTTTAGGG
>JACDOX010000012.1:10070239-10118438 GCA_014549065.1 Cardinalis cardinalis
CCTTCTTCTTCCCCTTTTTATTGCCCTTCCTCTTTCCCTTTCTTCTTTTCCATAGGTTTGGTTTTATTTTTTTGCTTAAAGACTAAAAACCTAGAATGCTTTATGAACAATAATGTGCTCAAGATACTGCAAGATGACAGAAGGCTTCCAGTTCTAAGTGCCAGTACTTTGTGTTTTGGTTTTGTTTGGTTGGTTGGATTTCTTGGTGGGAGGTTAAGGTTGTATCATCTGTGATCATATAGTTTGGAGTAACAGATTTTATACAGGTATCAGCGTCTCCCAGTTTTGTATCATCTGTGAACTTGCTCAGTATCCCTTTCAGGGCTGTGTTGAAGTAATTGATGGGAATGTTGAAGAGCACAGGACCTAATATAGAGCCCTGTGGAACCCCACCAGTGACAGGTCACCAGTCGGATGTTACCTGCTTAAAGAAAATGTTAAAAGTTGATACTGTACACTGAATGTTCATCACCTTGGAAGAAAACCTGTTTCCATGATATTACAATGGGCAATGTAACATTTCCTTCTAGTTACAAGCTTATATTAGCTTGTAATAAAATAAAATAAAATAAAATAAAATAAAATAAAATAAAATAAAATAAAATAAWATATATTARCAATGAAACATTCTAGCACCTACATTTTTTTCATCTCAGTCTGGTGCTGTGGTTCCCACCAGTGGTCTCATTCCTTCTTCAGATGACATGGAGTCATCTGAACCTTTCTTTGAGATCCCATAGCCATGCCTGAATTAGCACAGATTCATTTCTGTACAGAAAACCTCTGAAACATAATTTATTTCACTTCCGAGTACACTTCACTATTTACTCTTCCACTGGATATTTTGCCTGAAATGCTCGCACAAGAAGAATCCTCATATCCTTYGAAGAAACCAGATTGTTTCTTTCATGATGAAAAACCCTCAAGGAGCAGGGAGTCAGAAAGATGTATGGCAATAAGAAATGGCACAAGCAAAATAAGAATCAGCTTAGACAGGTAATGTGTTGCTTCTGTTCYGGTAAGTTAGAACTTGGACCTGTCAAATGTTAGCTTTGTGGCTGCTGTAATAGAGAATGGATTAGTGTCTCTACAATCAGAAAGGTGTTTTTACTTATGCAAATAGATGGAAAGAAAAACTTGGTAAGTAGTARAAAATTAAGAATTTAATCTAGCCTGCCCAAAATTAAGGTATCTCTGATAAAGGAATTTAAAAAAATCCTTATTTAGAAAATAAGCTATTTATGTTAGTTGGGTAGTTAATGCTGAAAGAATTGTAGATGTTGTTGTTTTGTTCAAAACTAAATGAAAGAGATTAGAAATCTGATAGTTGAGCTGAAGTCTGTTGGGAAATTGGAGGAATGGGTGTAATTTTGTGGATTTTCTTCCATTTGTTTTATAAGGTGTGCAGATAGAAAATAATTCAAAGTACTACTAATATTTCTGATTAGGAGTGCACCTATCTTACCCATTAAGAAATAACTTTAAGAAATTCTGCTAACTAGTCTATGAGGGAGAGGAATTTCAGTTTATAWTTACCAATATATAAAAAGTAAAGAAGTTCCTTGTCCTAACATCCTGGATTGTACAGGATATTTTAGAAATATTGCAACAACTTGTATTGAAAGTCACTCAATTGAGATGTCAAGTTAATTCTAGCAGTTCAGAATCTGATTTTACAGTACTATTTCACCTAGATGAGCCATTCTAGATGACTATTAGACAATATGAGCATGAAAAAATTCTGGAGGGAGACTGAAATTTAAATAGCACAAGTATGAATAAGCAAAAGTGTAGACAGATAATGGCCTAGGATGAAACCAGTAATATATGTATATATATGTATAACATAATATATATGTTATATATGTATATGTGTGTGTGTGTGTATATATGCACACACACGCATATATAGCATATATATGTATATAGGTATGCATATGTATATGTGTGTGTATCTATGTATATATGTATATACACACACACATATATAACCAGTAATATATGAATATATATATATATAATATATATACATATATATCAACTATATGGCCATTTGTACATAGACAAATAAAATGTGTATTATTTYCTTTAGCAAAAAAGTAATAATATTTTAGTTTAGTACAAAAAGGAATTACTAAGTGCATAAGAAAATAACATTCAATATTTGACAGAAATAGGGAGAAATATGCATTTTTTTAAAACATTAAATGAAGAAAACTGCTTCCATATTTTTCAGAAAGCACCTTGACAGCTGTTGAAGAGCATGTGTACCTTCAACTTATGAGCCAGAGGCATCACCTCAAGAAGACCTCAAGATGAGTCACTTTTCTGGTATAGACAGGAGGAAAAAAAGGAAAAAAAAAAACAAAAACAAAACAAACAGAACCTTTAAAGAGCTAGTGATCAATAATAATACAGTCTTTTTTACGTGTGCTATTTATTGTCAGCATTATRTAAGTTTCCATCTGATTTTGAATGGAGAGGGAGAAAGTATGTTCCTGTGAAGATGTAATTAAAATTTTGCTTCATCCATCTGCCCTGGATTTACTTTCCTTATAATATATTTCAAAAATGCTTATACAGTACAGAAACCAATTACTGAGGTAATCTCAAGTGATCTTTCTGCAATTCTTTAAACTACAGAGGGTTAGATCGAGTGTAGATTGTTTGACATTTGAAATTGCCTTTTAGTAACAGATTAAGAGGTGTCAATACAGACAATATTTTTTTACCTGTATGGAATTTAAAGAAAATGTCATTACTAGAATACCAAGTTCAATGCTAACTTCTCTTAGGGAAAATTCAKAACTAGAGATTATCTTTGTTATAAAAAGTATTTTATTTCAGTCCAACTTGTGATTGAATATGTGGTCTTTCTTGGACAGATGGATCAAAAAGAACATAAAATACAGAATGTAGGATCCTTCCTTTATTTGTAATCCAAATCTGGTGAAATAGATGTCAGAAAAAAAAAATGTGCGAGGACTTAATAACCTATTCACACCAAAAGAAATCTTTGGAAATACAGGCTACCATTTTGGAACTAATCATTGGAAAGTATTTGCTAGACTGGAAAATGTAACAAATGTAGAGATCAGGATCAAAATKAAAATTTATTTTCTCATTTTGCTTTTCTGATTTTGTGGGAATATGGTTCAGTGCATATGTTTTGCTGTAGTGCAGTATGTTGTTACTAGTTTGATGAGTTTGAAGTATTTCATTGCATCAGAACCCTGTATTCATTACCCACAGAGATGCTATCCACTGTTAATCATTCATGTAATAGCAAACAGGAAGAGCTAAGTCTACCACTCATCTATCTAAGCCATCACAAATGTTATATTAAATACAGAAATACAGCCTATTCTTTYCTTCTTCCTTCTTAAATGTGAGCTGGTTTGCATTAATGAGCATGAGATTTAATAAAGTTTCATGCTGTACTCCATTACATTTATACATTTGGAGTGAGAAATCCAACTTAAAAACTTTCTCCCTTTGAATTTTTGCGTAAATATTGGAAAAATGGTTKCTTGCAATTATTGCAATAAAGGTTTCAAATATACAATGCAACAACATTTGAAAGATAATCTTGGAAGAAAGAAATACTCTTTATAGTAAGTGGTGTTAATAATAAATGAATTTTTGTAGGAAACAGTATGTTTTTCTTCAGATACATTTCATTCTGATAACTACATGAAGAGTTAGAATCAAATATATGCAGATAACCAACAGGGCCAAAATCCACAGATGAAGTGCTTAAAGAGTAGATTTATTCCATAATCATACTAGCAAAATGGGGACATATACACTGCTAAGTCCATTCCCTCTTAGAAGGGCAAAAAGTGCATGTTTATCCCCTACTTTAACACATCGTAGGGGTTCCCACATGTGTATTCCTTCACAAGACTGTGCTTTTACAATCTCCAATCTTTGTGTCTCTCTTCCCCCTCCCCACTGGGAGGCCTAGGCCTGTGAAAAATGTTTTTTGGGACTTTTTACAACATCCTGTTATCTTCTGCAGAAATTCCACTCCCCRAGGTAGACAGAAAAACACAAGGTAACCACAGTGTACGGAATTCCCACCCTGAATATTCTTAGYGTCTTCCAGCTGTAAGGTCATCTTTGAGTGAAAACAACTCCTATTYCTTTGCTTCTCAGTCAATTCTCCATTTTCAACCCCCTTCTCCCTGCATTACCCCATGCAATAATGTATCTTGCACCATGCTTTAGAAGGAAAATTGCAGAGATAATGAATTTATTTTGTAAGAAAATTTTGAGAAAGGGAAATTTTGAAGCTGGTTATACGATAAAAAAAGTAGTCAGGGACAAATAAACAAAGGCCAAGATACTCAGAATTGATGAATAAAGGAAGTATGGCACAATCCTTCTCAGAATATTAGCGCCTTGTTAAATTGTCTCTTGAATGATGCATATAGATTGAGACACTAAAGAATCCTAGTTACTTTGAGATGTTCTTAATTATTCTAACCTGTTATTCTAGGATGTTCCTCTAAGAAGCACAGCAGACACATGGGAAAAACTGATACATWAGATTCACTTAATGTGCCTGATATGGTCTCAAAGCTAATATATTATGGCAATTTAATGTGATAGGCTTGAGGGCTTTTTTTTGAAGGATATGTTACATTTTTAGTAAAAAACCCACACAAAATAAATCCCTTAATATTTATTAATATACTCAAGAAAGTAGCTTAACCAAAGTGAATTTTGCACATCTTTATTTTTTGTTTCCAATTATGAAAGCAGACTGTCTCATTCAGGCTAGTTATCACATTTTAAACTAAAGGCAAGTTTTCAAGTAGACAACATTGCCATGAAAAATAGATCTCTTCAGGTTTCACTACAATATAAGTTAAACTGAGCATAAAAATATTTATGCTTAGCAGGAAGCAAAAAAACCTAAAATCACATAAATTACTACATTTATGTTTAAATGACTGTTGTTTTTACTAATGAATCAGTTTTATTTTACTGTCCATCTACAGCATTCCTAGTGCACATGTATACCATTGCCAAATGCTAAGGTTATATTTTGTCAAACTCTCTGAATAAGCAATTTATTCCCTTTTTAAGACACATTTAATTATTATAATAGACAATAGAATAATCATAATAGGTAATTGTGTATTTGATTCCAGTAGAATAATTTTTGAAATAGCATAATTGCCTCAACATTTACACTACCAAGGATACTGCAAAAATTTTAAAGACATTATATATTTTAAAGAATTCACAGTTTCAGACAAAGAAGCAACATAAGCAACCACCTCTAGGTAGCATCCGGAATAGTACTTACAAGCTTCACTTTTGAAACAGGGATGCCTCACCTAGTGAGATTAAAAGTTCCTCTAACTCAGCTAATACTGTTGAATATTGTTGTATSTTGGTGTCTCTATTGGCCAGAGGACACAATCAACTCTGTATTTCTGTCAACTCTTCAGAACAGTTGCCATTTTCAAGGTGCACACATATGCAAGCCTTATTACAAGAGAAAAAAGTGATACCAGACCAGTTTGCAAGGCAAAAAGAATAACAACCTGTTATTTATGAAACTTTGAACCATCATTGACATACTGTCAYGGTTTAACCCCAGCCAGCATCCAAGCACCACACAACTGCTAGCTCACTCCTCCACCAGCAGTACTGGAGACAAAATTAAAAGGATAAAAGCCAGAAAATCATGAGTTGAGCTAAAGACAACCAATATGAAAGGCARAAGCTGTGCACACAAGCAAGATAAAGCAATAAATTAATTCACCTCTTTCCATGGGCAGGCAGGTACTCAACTATMTGCAAGAGAGCAGGGCTCCATCATGCATTATGGTGACTTGGGAAAACAAACACCATCACTCCAAATATCCCCCTCTTCCTCCTTCTTGCCCCCACTTTATATACTGAGCATGATCTCATATGGTCTGGAATGTCCCTTTGTTCAGTTTAGGTCACCTGTCATGGTTGTGCCTCCTCTCATTTTCTCATGCATCCCCCAGTCTTTTGAAAAGTGTGGTGGTTCAAAAAGCAGAAAAGTCCTTGGCTCTTACAGGCACTGCTCAGCAAAAACAAAAACATCTCTATATTATAACCAACCCTGTATTCAGCAGAAATCCATATCACAGCCACATACCAGCCACTGTGAATAAAATTAACTCTACCYAAGCCATAACCAGCACATGTAATCAAATAATGAACATTATTAATTATTTTATAACTGAAAAAATTTCAGAAGGTAACAGAAATGATAGAGGTTTCTTTCATTGTGCATAACCTCACATTACAGGAACCTGGTTCTCACCAGCACTATGTCGGTATGACAGCAAATAATAAGAATGTGATCATGTTTCTTGAAGTGACAGACGTGGTCCACCCATTTCTGCTCCACTGACAGATTCCAGATTAAACTGAACCACACAAAGATGTGAACTCTCAAGATGTTTTATTCTACAAAGATAGTTATTATGCATTGGAATTTACCATATCATATTTCTGAAATATAGTCCATTCTGAATACTGTAAATTACAGTGAATAAAGACATGATAAAATAAAATTGATGAATGTAAACAAGATAAAATATGAATGCWTTTAACACTGTACGTCTATCTGCCTTGAGTTTTGTTACTATGTGTTATTTTCTTTCTTCAAAACATCTCTCTTTAAAGATGTTAAAGCTCATAAAAAACTATTGAAAATGTGCCTCATTCCTGAAGAGTCTCAGAATTTACTAGAATTTACTTATGCTCTTTTTGGCAAGAAGATGACATTTTTCTTTTCCTTTTTTTTTTTTTTCTAACTGAAAACAAGCTGTAAGTGTTTGTTGTGTAGCATGAAATATAAAATTTTATTCATAGCAATAGTACTACCCTTTTCTCAAATCTCTTACATTCAGTCAGGCAATAAAGATTAAAATATCAAATTGTGAACTCATTAAAGCAACAAATTTCCTGGGTAATATATTAAGCAGTGTCCTCAGTAGTGCTTAATTAACAATCTTAAAAAAAAAMCAAACAGATGAATAAACAGCATGTGAAGATAATTTAGAATGAATGAAAGATGTCAAATCTTGTGTATAATTTTGGGCCTCTCAATACAAATGAGACGCTGACCAAAGAAGGGCAACAATAATGATTAAAGGTCTGGAGGACAAGATTTATGGGGAACAGCTGAAGGATCTTGGGTTGTTTAGCTTGGRAAAAAGGAGGCTCAGGGGAGCCCACATCATGACCTGTAAGTACCTGAAAGGAGCTGGTAACCAGGTGGGGGTCAGCCTCTTCTCCCATGTTACGAGTGACAGGACAAGAAGAAATGGCCTCAAGCTACCCCAGAGATGGCTTAGACTACACACTAGGAAAAATTCTTTCACCAAAAACTTTTGAGGTATTGGAACAAGACACCCAGGCAAGTGGTTAAGTCATCATTCCTGGAGGTATTGAAAAGAAATGTAAATGTGGCACTTCGGGATATGTTTTAGTATTGACTTCACAGTGTTAGATTTATGTTAGACTCACTGATTTTCAGATCTTTTCCCATCTAAATGGTTCTATAATTGTGAAAAAGAAGTCTTCCAAACAGAATTTTGTAGACTAATGAGTGCAGGGTCAAATCGCTTTTTCAGCAAAATATCTTCAGATCTTAAGGATACTGATAAATATTTCTTTTAAAAGTTGTTATCTTGTCAATTCTTGACAAGAAATTCCACATTTCCAATAATATTTTACTTGAATGAATTTCATAGATTTGAAAAATCTTGAACATCTCTCAACTGGTTCAAATCAATAATTCAAAAATGCATGTAATAATTGTAAATATTTTTTCTCATAGAAACGGAAAAACAACACAACTTACTAGTTATTACTGAACCAAAGCTATTCCTAAGATATCTAAGAAAATAAAACTTAAAAAAAAGAAGAAAAAGACAAAGTATTTTTATTAAAATGGATCAAGGGTGGATTTTATGGCAAAATGTTAAATTTTTATCAGGAAAGTACCAAAGATAACAATTGTGATATGTTGCAATATGTTATCGTGATTATCATGGCATTATTAAATGCATTTAAACAATATAGTCATTCCACAAGCATTTAATTTAACTAGACTGATGTGAACAAAACCTGTCAAAAGTAGATATGACACAGGTATAATACCTACCATGGCTGTGATGCAATAGAAGGTTAGGTAAAGCTCTACTGTCCTGAGATTTGTAGCTCGGATTTGGGAAAAGAAAAAAMCGTAAGTGAGCTTCTGATAACAGAGCTACGTTCGGTTGGGTCAGGTATTTCTTTAGCCATATTCACTACAAATGCTTCCTATGCTGTAGCACCAACTCAGAGGCAAGTAATCAGTTATATTTTCATTTTACATTTGGTTTGCTTTCCCTGCCCCAATTTATTTATTCTCCTTCTCACAGTTCCTTATTACTGTAAGTTATTAAAAATTAATAAACCTGACAAGTGCTACGGATATTTTTATGTCCCGCATCCATGATCACAGATTAACTATGACTCCGAACTGCAAATCCTTAGTTTAGTACAGATACAGATGAAATTTATGAAATTTCAAATTATAAACTTTAGGTGACAAATTACAATATGTTTCAGTCATCCTAAGGGTATTTTTTGTACCTCTTTGTTCATTAATTTGTATGATTTAAAGAAAAAATTAACTGGATCCTATTAAAAGGTTACATTTCAGAAACTCACATCTCTCTATGAATTCTTGTGATTCTGATATTGCAGAGCAAAGAATTGAGATCACAATCACAATAGATTTTAGATAATGCAATTTTTRTGCTAGCCCTTATATATATAATCCATAAAAAAGGAATATGTTTCAATCAAATTTTAAGGTTGCTGGTATTTCCATATCGGGAAAATTATATATTTTTCTTTTGATAAGAGCTGTCTCTGCTATGCTTGTTTTTGTTGTTGCACTTACCTCAACCATCAGTTGTAGGTCTGAATGTATACTGCCATGTGGATAGTGCACTTGAGGACATGGTTTAATGGTGAACAGTGGTGGTGCTAAGTTCATGCTTTTACTTGGTGATCTTAGAAGTGTTTTCCAACATTAATGATTCTATACTTCTATAGATAGATATTCTATGCTTCTATGATTCCTTTGCAGTTTTTTAAATTTCAGTTCTTAACTCAATCACTGTCATATTATGAATGAAAAATTTCCCTTCCTTCCTTCCTTCCTTCCTTCCTTCCTTCCTTCCTTCCTTCCTTCCTTCCTTCCCTTTCCTCTCTTCTAAGCACATGAGTGGGAAAATGAGAAAGAGTGAATATCCTGCTCTAAGATAAGGAGTAAAAACGCAACTAAAACCAGTTGCTACCACCTTGTTAATTTATCTTGTTTTAATAGTGAGAACTGGTTAATWAGGATGGGCTTCTGTATCTGTTCTGAATTTTACATTAAGGTAAATATCAACATTCTCTACAAAAACTGTTCTCATTTTGCTTCTTGATTTCAYATTTTTAAAAACATGGACAAAATTTCCTGGTTTATAGTCTTATAACAATTAGAAAGTGAATTTTAATTTTTTCCTTACAGAGGCATAGTGTACRATAAAGCTTTATAGATTCTTCTAAAATATTGTTATTACACTTACTCAATTATGATTTTGTTGTTTATTAAATGTTTTACTTCCCTATTACCACAGTTGCTTCTATTTACATATTAGTCTCTAGTATAGCAAAAGCAGTACTAAATTTAGCAATTTATATCTTCTTATCACAGAAAAAAAAATAAAACTTTGAATGTTAAACATGTAATTATTTCTATTTTAGCCATAGTAAAACTGACTTTATTATGATTGGGCTTTTTGGGAGGTAAACAGCTAAAGGAATTCTGTTAAAACAGAGAGGGCAGCTATGGAAATTTATTTTATGACTGAGACATTTTAGTAATTATGCAATTTATTTTTAATGGAATAATCACACATGAATTAAACTTCATAATGTTTTTTTGTCTGGACCTATACCATTAAATGAGACATATACAAAAAAAAGCAAAATATTTATGTACTGCTTGAAAGCAATTGAAATATTCCAATTTATGGTCCTTAAAATAGATGAAACACTTAATAGAAATAATGCCCCCACTGAAATGCCTGAAGGCATCTGCTAACTTAATTGTAAAATTTCATTACATAAGACAAAAGAACTGTACCTAGCCATGATACATTTGAAATGTTGGTTTATTTTTTTCCTTATGTCCCAGGATAATGATTTTCCAGTTATGGAGAATGCTTCTGTGTAAATAGACTCTTCCTTCAGGAAAATAAGAGATGGCTAATAAACAAGCTTGGCATTTTCAAAGGCAATTAGTACAGCTTGAAATTAGATATGCAAATTAGCAATGCTCCAATAAATTGGTGGTTGGTACACAGATTTCTCTCTTTAGATCTACAAAAATGCACAATCCAAACCACAAAAGGAATTAATTTATGCTTCATTTTACTTTAAACCTGTGTAGAGATTTTAGCATTCTACTCATGGTAAGTAGCAGAGTTAATTATGGTGATTTGAGGGGTTTTTCTTGTTTATGAGGCARTAACCATAGTCCTGAACATAAATTTTTAGGCCAAAGGTGTTTATTAGTCTCCATACAACTTTTAATGTACTAAGTATTTCTCTCAAATTACTGTCACACTATAATGCTAGTATATATGTTATTTTTTCTGTTGCTGTTATCATTGTTAATGGTTTTGGTGTTATTAACATGTATAGCACTTTTTTAGACATGCTAGTAACTTAATTAAGAATCAGGACATTTCCAAATAGGAGGGAAAGTTGAGGGACTTTTCTGTTACATTTTTCTGGGAAATAATTGGACTGATCAGGCCTCCAACCAGATTCAGACTTTTGCTCACTGGTCAGAGAACAAGAATTTTAAGTAAGAATATTACTGAAAATTAGGGCTTGACAAAATGTCTTGGAATTGTGCATTTTTCTCCTCCCCTTTAACTTAAAATACTACTATAAAAGTTAGGTTATGAACTGAGTTATTAAAGACTTCACTGGAAAACTCTGACCCGCACAATTTTAGTTTAAAAGTTATATCTAAATTCTACACTAACTGAYTAATTTTAGTAAGGAACTATTAAAKTTCCTTATTAAAGATTTATAGACAATCCTGAAATTTCAAATATCTTACCTATGGTTACTGAAAAAAAACTGGAAAATAAAAAGATCATACAGAGATGTAGTGATACAAATATAGCAAACATTGCATGCTTAGCAGCTCTCACTAGAACCAGAGGGAAGTAATTTTCTAATCAACCCTCTCACTCATAGATAAAAGATARTGTTTAAAATTTTTGAAAACTGCAACTTTTTTAGCCATAGAATCATAGTCTCTGGCAGTGATACTACTGAATGTCTCTCAATAGGATACCAAATAGGAATCCTATTTGGTAACTTTAGTTCCCCACCCATTACAGAAGCRTGTACATCCCTTCATCCCTTTCAGCTTATTCCATCRTTTTCTTTCTTTCCTTATTAYTATTTTTTTTTTGTCTTTAAGATTTTTCTACATCCTATACTTTCTTTGCTTTGCTCCTTTTGATGTCATTTAAGTTTGATAGTGTTCAAGTTCTGGTTTTCATTTTCATGCATACTTTGAAAAATTGCAAGTAGACTTTAACTAGCAACTCTGTAGAATGCATAAAATTATGATTTGTCTTCTTGTCCAGAAACTCTGTTGGTATTCTTACAGATTATTTTTTTTCTGTATAAAGTCCATTTTTACTAGATCTCATCAAGCTCACTGGAGAGTTTTATCATTCTCTGAAAACAAGGAAACTTCAATCAGTGTTATGTCTCATAAAACCCTAGAGTATAGMTCTCAGTTGATATTTTTCTTCCATATCTATTCATTGGTATTTGTCACTTATGTGGATGCTTCAATTATGAAAGATACTTTGTGCTTAATGAATCACAAAGATCTTGTCGTTTATGGTGCACTGTGCACAATAACTGTCCAGCTTAAAAATATCAAAGGTAAATCACATGGATATCAGTTTATGTGATCGGGGTGGGGGGGGATCAAATCTCAGAACTGAAGATCATTTTAAAACAAGTAATGATTCCTGAGTGAAATTCTGCCACTTCTGGCATTAGAGAAAAAATCATTCAGATTGACTTGAAAAAATTTGCTTGTGACTATTGCTATAAAATTCAGGGAGGAGATGGGTGTCACTATACAGAGTAGCTGTACATGCATTAGAAAACATTAGATTGTCTAAATGCCCTGTAGTCTCCAACCAAAACAAGAATTTACAAACTCAGTAGTTGATACACTGAAGAAAACTAAACTGCTTTCCTATTTTTCCAGAAAGTTTTCCCCTCTTCAGGTGACTAATATAAAAATTTCACTCTAGTGTAAGCATGTGCTCTAGCATGATATATAAGTACTTAGTGAGTTTGTAAGTTAGAAATTTATTTTTTTAGACTGAAACAAATGTTTCTCTATGTGCAGTAAATTCAACGTCTCTTTCTGGGAAACAATTAAGATAAATCTCTTRACAGAATATTAGCCTATGAGATTTTTCTGTATGATTTTCACTGTCTGCAGTCCTTTCTTTCTTGTACAATTACCAACAMGGACAAGATGTCCAAAACCTCCTGGTGAAGCTTATATTTTAATTATTTTGTGATGCTTTTAAATTGGATCTCTTGCAACCAGATGCTGACTAGGTTTACTTTTTTTAAAACAAGTCATGACTTTAGCCAAACCTCAGAGATACAGAAAATTATCCTCTCTAGTAGCCATTTAGATTCCAAGTTTATGTTTCTACCTTTTTTTATTCATTAGATAAAACCTTGTCACTGCATCCTGAGTGTTTTATGTAGCATTGCTCTCTAAAATCATCCTGAAACTTATTTCATTACGATGAGCACTTTCAAGACAAAATATGTACCCATCAATATATTTGTAAGAGTAGGCTTATAAGGATATCTTAWTCACAGTAAAGGCAAACTCAATAAATTTAAAAAGCTCCTATATATAAACCATGATGTAAAGTGCATTTTAAAGAAAATAGCAAACCCTAGAGCTTAGGTCACCAACAGTTGAGACTTTAAAGAAATGGTGCAGCACTGACATGAAAAGTTCAACAAGCTCTGTTCTGTGTGAGTGTATGTATTTGCATATRTGTTTATGTATTGGATTCTCTTTTTTCCTCAAACTGAACTGCACAGCAAGTCAATGCTATTCAGAATCTGAAAGAGCTGGTGTCAGAAGTGAAGGCTGGACAAACAGAGCCCAAGAAATGGGCTGGGACTCTGGTAAGATACSATTGGCAAAGGCTTTTCAGACTTTGAGAGACATCAGCAGATGTGCATGTGGCAGATGCTTAAGGGAGAGCTGGGAATGGGGGAAGTGATGAAGGAGGAACTCTTGTCTTGATAAAGTGAAGAAAAGAAAGATCTGCCTGAGTTGTTCACAGCTGGGAGTGTTGATGGGGTTTAAGTGGGTGCTAGGAGGATCATTGCTCTATGTCCATCCATACAGATGTACCTCTGCACTGTATGCACGTGTGTCTGTATTTTTGGACCTGCTTAGTCTTSTTGCAATGGGGTCACCTAAAGAGGAGCATCAGCAAACAGACTGGGGACAAGAGCTCCCCTAAGTCCCAGATTTGGCCTGAGGTTAACAACATTAATAAGCACATTACTTATTAAAAAAATAATTCTTTAACTGAAACGTGAACTGCAATTTAAAAATGGGCAAAAATAGGTAAATTATAAATGGAATGAGACTTTCCATTCCTGAAAACATAAAGAAATTTAATCCCATTTTTAGGAGTTACTGAAAATTTTAAGTCAGTGCTATATTACTAATTAGACAGTAATGTCTAGTGAAAAAATTTACTTGTAACCACTGTCTGCCCTTGATTTTGATCTGGCTACCTTTAGAAAAGCTTTATTTCATCCCATGTCTTTTAAACAACAAACAATGAAACTTTAAAGCTTCAAATGTAGAAGATTTGCACCTGAATAACTAATTTTGATGTGTCGAAGCAGATAAGACTTTTAACCGTGTTTATTTTCTCATAATACTGGTCTTAGACCATCAGTTACAGCAAATCATAAATAATATCCTCAAGCTTGGATTCAGATAATTTTACCTCTTTTTATTTTACAAACAAGATTGTAAAAAATGGCTTATGAGACTGAGAAAATATATAGATACAATATATATTTTAGCAACATTACYATCACATATGACATTATAGTCAGCTATGCAGAATAGAAAAATAAGTGTAGAATATCTAAGCTATAATCACAGGCAGACAACGTTTGAAATAGAGGATTTTGTAAATCACTCCCTAAGAATTCTAATACGGATTTTAAGCCATGAAATTTGCTTCTACCTTAAAAGGGTAATGACTGATTATATATCATATATATTCTGTGCCTTCTTAGACTATTTTTGGCTGTGTTATCKCATAATGAACGGGTTTTTCTTTTTCCAAGTCATCCTGCCTGTCTTTCTCCTCACTTTTTCCAGTTCAGCTCATCTTCATTACAACAAAGAACCAGAGCCTTATACAGAATTTCAAATGAATTCTCAGTGGTGACATTTACAAGAAAGGTAGCACTTTTCAGTTGCTGATGTATGTGTCTTGGAGTGTTCTGGCTGTGTAACCCCCTTTCATCACAAAGCTTACCCACAATTCAATTATTTCCAAATAATGAACACAATAGTTTATAGCATTTTTAATAGAACCTAAGACTGTAAATTTTCRTTTCTAATACAATTTTTTTCCTGTTTCTATCCTCTCCTTTTCCAGTTTTTCCTCTTCTGTGATATCCTGTTTCTCTGTATTGATAATGTCTCAACTCAGTGCTATCAGCAGACTTCATCAATCACTATCAGCTTTTGTGCCATGGTGACTAATCAGACAACAATAAAARCAACCTTAGAAACACCTTTATCTAAAATACAAATGGCTATTTATATTACAATAATAAAATTCAGAATAAAACAGCAACRTGTGGAAGGGTGTTAAATGTTGATTATTCCTATAGGACTGATAGTAACTATATGTTAGATKGTTTTCTTGAATTAATATTTTTAAWTAAACAAGTATAAATTTTAAGTAAATACACCTGGATTTTAAACTAAATAGATTACATAAAATTAAAATATAAACATGAGATTGATCTCCTTTCTTGACTTTATGCTTAAACATGAGATTGATCTCCTTTCTTGACTTTATGCTTAAAAAGACTACATCAAAATTAATAAATCTTCAGGATAATTCCATAAAAAGACTGAGACTACAGATAGCTCCTTTAGATGGTAGTGGAAGCTAACCAGATCCTATCCGATGCATCTTTCACAGAAGATGGCAGGGTTTTTTTTGTTAGTTAAAAATTTATGCTGAAGATCATCCTAAACCAGAAAATACTAAAAGCATATTTCAATTTTCAAAATAAAGCTGCTTCAAATTTAGTTAAGCAAGCTGGAATTATGTAAAAAAAATAACAAAGTCTTGAAAAAATATTCAACAGAGAACAGACCTGCTAACAGAAATGGGAATAAAAAATCAAATTCATCAAGACTGTAATTTTTGTATTGTGCACCAGTCATTACATGACTGATTAGAAATGAAGGCTTATTTCATTTTCGTAATCTTCATTATTGTTTGAAAAAAGGTAACTGTACTTTTACAACTAATTGCAATGCACACAACTCTTAGGAGAAACGCATATTAGGAAGGAAACAGGAATAAGCTGTATAAATAGAATTCTAACTCTAAACTACATTATTGATGAAGTGTTATCTTGCCWGTGTCCAGATTATTAATGCTTGTAAATTGTTTTAACATCCAGTGCTGACAAACAATGTGCATGTATTGAAGCAGTATTTTACAAAATAGTATTTGTACGTTCTTCCCTCCTCACACAGTTAGATGCTAAGGACATACTCTATCTACACAAAGGTTTTATAAATGGGCAGAGAAAAATCTAGAAATAGGCTCTTTTCAAACTCACATGCTTGTTTCTTCTTCCCCACAGCTCCACCAAGGAGCAGCAGAGCAATGTGGCTCTGCAATCCCAGGAGACTGAGGAGTGGGATTCACTGCAGGACAGAGGGAAGGCTCGAGGCCAGCCAGGCGCTGTCCTGGGCAGCTGAACAAGTTGAGCAGGGCAGCCCTGGAGGCAGCAGCTGGGGCAGACAAGAGTCCAGTTTCACCTACACAGTCTCTGTGTATGGCAGGGTCAGTCTCAAGACAGAAGGGAATGTCTAGTGGGCAGATTAGAGATATCAGACCACTTTGAAAGCAAAGCTGCCAAGTTGATTAGAGATCTTGAATTTTAAAGTAAGTCCCAAGCAGAAGAGGCACTGTACTCTGCTGAGCATCACAAAGACTGCTTCTTGCAGTCCTGAGGTGACCATCAGACCAGACCACCAAAGTCTTTCCTGAGGAGAAACACAGACCAGAAAAATTATTACTTTTCCAAAGGAAAATTTTTCAAAACTTGTGAACCATATTTTAACAAATTAAATCCTTTTGTAAAGTTAATCCATTATTCTAATCTCATAAGAAATCTCAACACATTTAAATGCATTTCTAAGTAAAATATATTAATTTTAAATAAATTTAAACCTCCTAATATACATTACTAAAAAAACAAAATATAGCAAAAATTAGGAAAGAATATATCTTTCTACATATTTATTCTGAGTTCCTATGTGGCTTCAACATTTATATAGGTATTGAGAGAAATGACTAGTTTTTATTTCTGATGGCATTATCAAAAGAAAAAACATGAAAGTTTACACTGAAGCTGTTACACAGGTTTTAAAAGGACTCTGAATCTCCTCTATTTCTTTGAAAAAGCCTAAACACTACATTGCTGTAGGAAAGTGATTAAGTAAGAAGATAATTGGTGTTTCCTCTGTTACAAAGGAAATGGCCATTCCTGTTCCACATCATTCTGCATCAATGCTTAGTATGCTTCTGTAAGACAATTAACATCCATACACAAATCAGTAGTATGAAGCAGAAAATAAAGATTTTTTTAAATGTTACTTTCCCCATAAACATCTTCATCACTGATGTGTCATACTCTAATGGCTTCTGGACTATTTCTTGTTATCTTATTTCCTGGATGCAAAAAAAAGAAACCTGGAAAACTCAAGGAGGATGGAAAAAGTCTCATTAGTAAAAATAAAAAGGAAACCTTTTATAAGATTTCAAAATAGATGTAAGAAAGGTGTGACAAAACATGAATAAGAATCTAAAGTATAATCTAAACTAGAAAAAACTCTCTGCTTCCAAAGTGTGTACAGTACTCACAAAGAAAGCAACATGAAAAAAGAAGCCTTTAATTTACAGAACTTTTGTTATTGTATTTAACATATCAGTCTAGTCTTCTTTAAGAAGCCAATCTAACTTCATTGGAACTTCAAAATTAAAGACAATGAAGAATGTTAAGTGAATGCTATCATGCTCAATATACTGACTCCTAGAAAATTACTTGTCTTACAGAGAAGATAGATGCAGGCAATGCAGCACTTCAGTGTTTAAAGAGACTGTCTTTCACAGACCACATAAAAATGTAAATGCCAGTTTCTTACTCTATAGTTGACAATACCCAGTTCTACACCATAGCTTCTAGCTTCAATTTATAAACTAGTGTCAGTGAAAATAGCATGTACAACATCATACTGCATAGATACTATTCATTGTTCCATRTATTCAGTGGTACTGGAAAGAAAAATGATATAATGTGCATGCAAACTGACAGCTAGATTCCTATCTAACCTCACTGCAAAATACTTATTGTGTTTGTATGAATGTAAAGCATATCATAGAGTGTTATAATAAAAGAATGTTATATCTGACTTTTTAGCAATCAAGATTTTTATTCAATTACTGTTGAATAGACTGTGATTGTGGTTTCTAGATATATTAGCAAAATGTATTTCAAAATTTGTTGAACTATCTAAATTCAATGTTATTTGAGTACCTACTTGAAGTCACAAAAAATGTATCAACAAGTTAAAAAAATACAGGAAAATAATGTGATAATACTAATTTTTTAAAATTTTCTTGTTGTTTGTTCTAAGCATTAATTACCAAAAGAAACAGAATAAATAATAATATTTTGTACAAAGATTTTGCAAAGTCAATAATTCCAGGGAATTATATGTAATGTACATATTCAACAACTGTATCACACTCAGAGAGGAGGCTGGGGGTACACAATGAGTTGGGAGGAGGCACAGCCAGGACAGCTGACCCCAACTGACCTAAGGGGCAATCCAGACCATATGRTGTTGTGCTTAGCATATAAAGCTGGAAGAAGAAGGAGAGGGGAGACATCAGGGTGATAGTGTTTGTCTTCTCAAGTCATCATTCTGTATGATGAAGCCTGGCTTTCCTGGGGGTGGATGAACACCTGCTTACCCATGGGAAGTGGTGAATTAATTCTTGGTTTACTTGGCTTGTATGCTTGTGTTTTCCTTTACCTATTAGCTGTTTTTATCTTAACCACCCATCCAGGGACTAAACAACTGCAGCCCCTTGCCCACTTCCCCCCCCACATCCCTGGTGAGACAGAGAGGAGAATCAGATAGAGGTAAAAAACTGTGAACATTAAGAACAGTTTAAGAAGAAGAGGAAGAGCAAGCAGGATAAAAATAATACTTTACTTGTAACGGAAAAAAAAAAAAAAGAAAAAGAGAGAGAGAGAAACAAAACACAAAACACAGGAAAAACAAGTGATACACATACATAATACAATTGCTCACCACCTGCTGGCCAATCCCAGCCTTTCCCCAAACACTGATGAGGTCCTCCTGGCCCACTAATTTATAGATTGAGCATGGTGTCATGGTATGGAACGTCATTTTGTCCAGTTTGGGTCAGCTGTTCTGGCCATACTCCACCCCAGCTTCTGGTACAACTCCCCACTGGTGAAGAATGGGAGACTGAAAATTCTTGGACTCGGTGCAAGCACTGCCCAGCAACAACTAAAACATCAGTGTATTATCAGCATCATTCTTTTACTAAACCCAAAATACAGCACTGTAGCTGCAACTAGAAAAAAACACAGTTATTGCAGAGAAAACCAGGACATCAACCCACAAGTTTTTTCACATTTATTCTTCCAATCTCTTCCCCTATCCTGCTCAGGGAGAAGTGAGTGAATAGCTGTTTTGTGCTTAGATACTAACAGGAGTTAATCCACAGCATGTGACGGTGGTCACAGGGGTCTTAGGATGAGGGAAGAGGCATAGATGTGACTCCATATTTCAGAAGGCTTGATTTATTATTTTATGATATATATTACATTATAAATATACTAAAGAATAGAAAGGAAAGTTTCATCTCAGAAGGCTAGCTAAGAATAGAATAGAAAGGAATGATAACAAAAGGCAGCTGTCTCCGACTCGGTCTGAGATAGCTCAGCCTTGATTGGCCATTAATTATAAACATCCAAGATGGGCCAATCAAAAATCCACCCGTTGCATTCCATAGCAGCAGATAACCATTGTTTACACTTTGTTTCTGAGGCCTCAGCTTCTCAGAAGGGAAAAAATCCTAAGAAAGGATTTTTAGCGAAAAGATGTCTGCGACAACAGCACTGCCCTCCAATAGTGGCATATGACTAAGGTTATTAGACTAAATTTATCACTGGATTTATTCAGAATTTTTATGAGGCATTACATTGTGTTCCTTAAGTTAAAAGACATCAGAAAAAATACAATTATTTTTCAAAATATTTGTCTCTGTGTTCTTGTCTAAAATGTCACTTGCAGGTAGGAGAAAAAAATCCATTTTCTATTATCCAATTAGTGAGAGGTGCCTCTGCCTGAATTAAGCTAAAATTTAAGCATTCCTTAGTGAAGTTGCCTGTGAATACTATTGTTATACGTTCAGTCACTTTTGCAAGCCTTTTTCACACTTAAAATACTAAAAGGCAATCAGCATTTTCCTCAAACTACATGATTTGAATGCTTCCAAGATGATCTGCAAAAGAACACTCGAATGGCACAACTTAGATTGCTAAGGATTATGAAAGACCTTTTATCATAAGCTGAAGTCAATAGTGTGGATTCTATTTAAAAGTAAATGTGAGGCAGAAAGATAAATGGAAAAGAGAGAGGTCAAGRAAATGTGAGGGAGAATGAGAGAGAGAGAGAGACAAGCAGATGATAATCAGCGCCCAGGGATCCAATGGCATCCCTCTGGTCTTCCTTCCCGTTGCGCTTCTGGGTGGTGAGGGTCCCAGAGTTMTTCTTCTATCACTTTTATACAGTCCAAGTTCCAGGCATCCCTAGAGRCCATTCCCAGGCTGTTCCAGTTACCAATAGAGGCTGTGCCCATAACTTGGGGTGATCTCTATGTGACTGGTAATATATGTATAAGCAGTCACCTGCTTTCTCACAGTTTGCCACAGTGGGAATTTTTGTCTGGATTCATTAACCATGATGTTCTAACCAGATGTGCCTTAGCAGGCTTGAAATTAGTACCTTCCTGTTGTAAATTTCTCCTGTCTCTGTTTATCTCAAGTTCCTGCTGTGGTGGTTTATCTTATGCCATTTCCTTCTCTGGCCTTGACAGTGTTCTGAGAGAGGCAACAATATTCTTTAAGTACTTACAGCTGTAAAAATTTCCAAATACCGTGTTGTCATGTAAAAAAAACCCCAAGAGTTACCATTGAGAAAGGAGGGAGGGGATGATTGTGAGTCACAGGAAATGGATTAACTTCTTGGACAATTAGATAATTTATTAAAATACAGTCAGAGCTATGAAATTGTTGGAGGTCCCAAAGTTCTGAATTATAGTCTCCTAGGCAGAWTATCAGTAATCAATCAACTTCTCTATGGTCATTTTATTTAAAATTTAAAAGCTATTTAAGATTTTTCAGATATTTGCTCRTTTGAGTGAGTATATTTACATGTGGGTAACACCCTGAAGACTTTTAARCAAATCTAGTTCAGAATAAATATTTCACATTTCAATAGGCTAAAAATATATAATTTAAGTGTTTTTTTTTAAATTTGAATTCCTTCATATTCAGTTCAGTCTTGCTTGTTTGGAAGAGATGAAATTATGTTAAAACTATAATACACATTTTTATGTTAAAACTATAATACACATTTTTCCAGCAATTAATTTTATGCTCTTAATTTATGCTGAGTCCAGACTACTGACTCCAGGCAAGGAAAAATAAATGTGTATAGTGTGAGAGTGGCTATTAAATAAGTATTTATTCAGATCCTTGACCATATAGTAGGATTATAAAATACTGCAGTTACTAAATAGTGAAWAAAATATCTGGGAATAGCAGGTTTGATGGATTATACATTTTATATGGATAAAATCCTGCAATAGATTTTCTAATAGAGCAGGACACTTTTCAGCATTTGTGTTTAAGGGGAAGAGGTGAACATAGAGAAAATCACAAATTGGAAATATTGCTGAGGCACACCTCTCCTGCGTAGTCCCTGACCAGAGCTTACCTGGTCTGTCAGCTCTTGTGAAATACGTGTTACACATGACTGTTGYGACACCTTGAAGGCACATGCTCACATCTTCACCTAGTGAAATTACCTGTAAAATTTCAGTTTTCCTARAGAAGTTGTCTGTGAAAGTGATTGTAATATGATCAGTCACTTTTTCATTTTTTTTAAATGCCAAAAGACATTCAGCATTATTTTCCTGAAATTATATGATTTGAATGCTATTCAGAATGATCTGCAAAGGACRCTCAAGTGACATAACTTTGATTGTTAAGGATTATGAAGGATTTCTTCTGATGCAGAAGGTAAAAAGACAAAGGTGGCACAGTTCATTCATATATGTTTAGCAGGCTCGAAAATTCCTAAGTTTGCCACTCATGAGTCCAGGAGAAGATAAATTAGATTTATCACTCAGAGGAGACATTGATATCTCTGATCACTACTCAGATAGGTGGATACTGTGGATGAGAAACTGGGTAAGAACTGGCAATCCAGAAAGCCAATTGTATCCTGGGCTGTATCAAAAGCAGTGTGGCCAGGACGTGATGCTCCTACTCACTCTCACATTATATCCCTGCAGGGATACTGGGTCCAGAAAGTGGGCTCATTAGAAAGATCCTTTCCAATCCAAACTGTTGTATGATACCATGATTCTATGATTCTGTGTTCATGAATCAAATAATCAATATACGTATTTAAATCATGTGATCATTATGAATGAGAAGGGAAACCTTGGGGATATATTAGCTATCTATTATTGCATTATTCATATAAAGCATCAGTTCAGTTTTTGGACAATTAGTAAAGCACATGATAAGTTATTTGAAAAGAACAGAATATAAAATTATTATAAACCTACAATTTCCTTCCCAATGAATACTGCAGCACTGTTGAAAGTAATGGAAAGGCTAACAAAGAACTGACAGCATGGCCTCAKATTTTCTGATGTTCATTTTAACTCCCTTATTGTGCTATGAAATGTGATAGATTTTTAGAAACCACCTATAGGACGGGTGACAGTGTTTAGCAGACATACGAAAATATAACAAAATCCTGGGAATCAATTGCCTTTTAACTGCTCAATTTCTTTTTGTTGAGCATCTTCAGCTTAATAACAAACAAGTTATCAACAGAAAAATAAGATAGGGAGAAATGTCTGCAAGGAGCTCAAGAGGCCAAGGTCCTGGAAAGCAACAGCATAAAAATACTAGTAAATAAATTACTTCATAAGCTTCAAGGGAGATACCACTTGTTAACTAGATACTCACTRAGACAAAGTTAGACTGAAGCTATGTCTTTTGGGGAATTCTGGCTGAATCACTGTTAATTGAAAACTGATAAGGCCATTCTAATATGGCCTTTAGGCAAATGCTTTATCTGTCGAGATATTTATGATCAAGCAGGTCTACAGTCTAGATTTCAGAGTATGAGTGCAGACAATACCTGTGTAGTTTAACAGATATAAATGTTCCATACTAGGTGATGACTTGGAAGTGTTGTWACGTGTTTATACTTTCCATATTGTGTAGAGAGAAACAGATACTGAAGAGAATAATGGGAACACTATAATTACTGTCAGAAAAAAAAATGGGCTAATGATTTTACAGAGGGCTTAGTCTTTGAGTTATAATGTAGCTAGAGAATAAAAAAGCAACAAACTCCAGAGACCCACTGGCATACACTAATTCATCTTGTAAAAGGGCACTGGGGTTAAACCATCTAGAAGCTGTCTCTTCAATTACTTTAAAAGGCTAAAAGAAAGATGATCTTCTTCTAAGTCCTTGTTACACTGGATAGTCCCTGCAGGTAAAAAAAGATAATCAGACAGACAAAATTCAGTGTATGGACAGTTAGTGCTTTTTACTGCACAAGCCAACAGCCTGGAGACAAGGGAGGAATGTCAAGTCCCAGTTTATTATTGCTTCACTGGGCCTGTTAACTGTTGCTTTTTCCATTTGCATGACATGGATATTTTGGATGTCACTTGAATCTTTTCCTGCATGATCAGCTCCTCTCAAATGTTTGTTTCAAGCAATGGAGCAAATTGTAATCACAGTTACCACAGTGTAAATCAAAAGTAACTGCAGCCCAGGCACTGGCGTGTCATATTATGAGGCTAAACTCAGTTCAGAGAGAAACTCACTGAATAAGTGCTGTGAAYCCACTAAAGAGTCTTTTCTGGCACAGAGGTACATGTCAAATTATCCCTTATATRGCTRTCCAAGATCTCTGCCACATGTGTGTTGGTTCTTTCTTCTGTAAACAACAAAGCTATTCTTTCCTGTCTTCCTGACTCATCCAGTCATTCTCCCACCTCCAGAGTTTCTATGTCTGTGTGCTTTTTAAGGAATAGGCATGACAAAAAAGTTCTCTAAAAATATCCCCAAGAATTTTCACACCAGGATGAGAAATGTATAGGTTATTAAAATCTTTTTATGGTCAAAGGAAAAGATCACTTTTTGTTCATTTAACAAATATTGTTTTTATAAATTAAATCTAGTAATTGTTGGCCAGATAATTATTGCAGAATAAGAAAAATACTAATCCACCTAAAATTGTTAAATACACATTTCTCAGCTATTACTACTTCTCCTGGTGTTGTGTTTACCCTCCCCCCCGCTCCTATGTCCTAAGTTTCTTTCTAGTGTTGGTGTGTGTGATGGAGTGTTATTGGGAATTTTTAATATCTGAGCTACATTGCCCAGAGAGAAAGATATGATATTCATGCTGATAGTTTCTTCTGCACAGTTTTTTCTCTGCATTTCCCAAGGAGTCATTTTCATGTTTAGTGACATGATCTTTCTTCAGTGGMTTTGCACCTCCAAATTGACTGTATGTGCTGGTATGCTAGTATATGYTGCCTGTTTTCTTGCACTYRGAATCAGTTTCTGTTACTGCTCATGGATAAGTTGATTGTAGCCAAGGGATGTCAAGTGAAAAGCCTATGTCCTATGCCTATGTGCCTCTATGCTGCATCSCATTTCCACACTTTTCAAGGACTCTGCTTTCCTATCAGGCCTGCATTACTCTACCCTACACCACTTCTACAATGGAATTAATAGCATCAGAAGACAAGGGAAGAGCAACTGGTGTCCTCTGTCTTGATAATACTGGTCCACAACCTTTTTTCACCTACAATGGAGAGAGAAATATTTTAAGAATGAATTATTTGATGAAGGAGTTGGCTGTATGGATGCATCCAAAGTTGCAGTCCATGGCTCAATGCCCAAATAGAAAACTAGTGGTGTTCCTTAAGTGTCCACACTGGGTCCAATACTATTTAATGTGTTAGTTCATTACACAGATGATGGGATGGAGTGTGTGCTCAACRAGTTTGCAGATGACAGCAAGCTGAGTAGTTCAGTCAATATTYTTGAGCAAATGGATAGCATCTAGCTGGACCTGAATGAGCTTGAGGAGTGGGAAATGTGGACCTCAYGAAGTTCAACAAGGCCAAGGGCAAGATCCTACACCCAGGTCAGGGAAACCAATCCCCACTATCAATATAGACTGGGCAGTGAATATGTTGAGAGTAGCCCTGTGAAGGAGGCCTTTGGAGATACTAGTGATTTCACTTAGAGCAAGCCTAGCCAGCCACAGTCCTTATTCTTGCAATCTTGGTATACAGCTTCTAGCAATACTGTACTGTATGATTAGGCTATAGACTAATATAGAACTTGCAGTTATTCCATATTTTGTTTTTTTCTGGAATGACATCAGCAGCTGATATATTATGTAATTTGATGTGTTTGTATCACCTTACAAAACAAGCTACTCATCTTTTTATTCYATTATTTGCTTTTTGTTAAAGATTACCTTTTTATATTTATTTTTAAGTTGGAAGAGTATAGTTTCACTACTTCTGAGAAAGAGAGAATCCATGTGTTATTGTCTACATTCACTCTCATGTAAAGACCACAAAAACATTGCACAGAAGAAAGATTATTGGCCTTATACCAAAACACAGGGGAGGAACTGTAAATAACATACTGAAAGAAATACAGCTTCTAAAATATCTGTAGGTAATGAAAATTCTTTATAAAGGGGTAAGATATGACATCTGTTTTTCAGCTGTATATGTTTTTCTAATTGATACCATTTCTCCTGCTGTGATCTTTGATGACTGCCTACTACATTAAGAGGAATTATCAGGTGACAYAAGGTAGGGTTAAAAACACAATGGAAGTCAACTAACTCTTTGGCTTCTTAGATTTTTCATAGTATAAATTTCAGGTTCACTCTTTTAGTCTTGAAAAAAGCTTTGCCAACTCATGCTATGAAATACAAATATTCATAAAAATATCAATCAGCATTATTAATACTCTTGATCATATAATTACGTATGTGTGCTGGTATATTAAATAGCTTTGCAAGTATGATATTAAGTAATTGCAACTAAATCTTTCTGCCTCATGGAGAAAGGAATGAATTTTTAACCTGATATTTTCAATAGTTTGATAGTGGATAAGTTCTCTTGTATCTTTTGGATATRCAATGCAATCGTGATGATTTTAATTTTTTACAACAGCTTCTATAAAAAAAGTCTTATGGAGATGATTTTTAAAAGTAAAAGAAAACTAAGCTGAAATTGTAAAAACGTGATTTTGCTAGAAACCAATGTCCTTATTTGACTCTAAAACTATGGGGTAGCTACCTAAACAGTGTAGAAGGAAGAGTTAAACACATCAACATCCTAGCCGTATACTCCCATGTTCCTATTTCAGTCCTTCTAATTGCATACACCTGCACCAAATTTTTGAAATAATTACTCTCCTTTTTTTCAAGGGACTGCAAAATGCATTTTACAGAGCAGTTCCCCAGCAGGAACTCTGAACCAGTTTTAATATCTCCTCATAAATCCTTTACTCATTGTAATGTTGTTATGAACTCTTCTGTCATCACGTTAACATGGAAGCAGTTGCGTTTCCATGTCATAATTAAAGACAGAGAGGCAGAGAATATCTGGTGTTCCATTAGGTTGTCCAGAAAGTCACAAGAGTAGGAGGCAGAGATTTCATCTTGCTTCAGGTAGTTTATAATCTTACATCACTTTACAACTACTTTTTAGTGTTAGAATATATGAGATTACTTTCGTGCATAGAAATAGAATTTAAACAAGGGAGATTCTGTGATGTGCTTCAAGCAGTGCTACAGAAGATGGAATTTTTCTTGCCTAGATTTGAAACTGAAGAAGTTGCATCCTCTGTAAGTACACTGCAAAATTTTAGAGCAGCCACATTCACATTTTTTTTGCAGCATCCAGTGCCACCACTGTTCTCTGGTGGGTTGGGCAGAGGACCATCTTAGTTGCTGATGCCAATGAATCCTACCTAATATCAAAGCATGATTTTGCTTAGAATTACCAATAAAGAGAATTTTATGTTCCAACTAAGTTTAGATAAATAACATTTTACATTACATTGCATTCTACATGCTTCTTTGGTTTATAGCTATGATCGACAACTCAATGTCCAGGTAGAAACTAGTGATGGTTGATGTTTCTCAGGGGTTRGACTGGATCTGCTTCCCACCTTCATCAGCAAGATGGACAGTGGACTTGAGTGCACTCCTAGAAAATCTCATGATGGCATGGAGACACTGTGGTGCTGTCAACATGCTGAAGTGAACGGATGCCTTCCAGAGGGACCTGGACAGGCCTGAGAGGTGGGCCTGTGTGAAGCTTWTGAATCATAGAATTATAGAATTTTAAGTGTTGGTAGGGACATTAAAAGATCATCTAGTCCCAACCCCTCTGCCATGGGTGGGGATGCCACCCACTAGATCAGGTTACTCAAAGCCTTGTTCAGCCTGGCCTTGAACACTGCTAGGGTTGGGATATCCACAACTTTCCTGGGCAACTTGTTCTGGTGTCTCACCGCTCTCACAGTAAAGAATTTCTTCTTAATATCTGATTTAAACCTATCCTCTTGYCATTCACAACCACTAGCCCTTGTCCTGTCACTATATGTCGTCACAAAAAGTCCTTCTCCAGTTCTCTTGTCGGGCTTTATGCAATGATAAGTTCTCCCTCAAGCCTTCTCTTCTCCAGGCTGAATTATCCAAATTTTCTCAATTCATCTTCATAGAAGAGGTGCTACAGCCCTCTGATTATCTTTGTTGTTTTTGTCAGGACCTGCTCGAACAGGTCTATGCCCTTCTTATATTGGTGGCCCCAGAACAGGATGCGTTACTCCAGGTGAGGTTTCACAAGAGCAGTGCAGAGGGGAGAAATCACTTCCTTCAACCTGCTGGTCACAGTTCTGATGTCATAAATACTGGCCGATGAGGAATGAATAAAGATTCCAACCTTTCAGGTGGAAATGGCCCTGAACAAGCTTCTCCCATATCCTGAGACGTCTGTGACTTCTGGTCCAAAATTAGCATTAGTAACTTTTGCAGGGATTATTTTTTCAGTTTAATATATGAAAAAAAATATATTAAATTAAAAATAAAAAGCTCTGCTGTCAAAAATCCCTTATTTCCTCAACTCATATTTTTAAATGTGTTCAGATGCCTAAGATGGAAACTTGTGAAATTTTACCTGTTCACTACCTTTTTAGGAGTTTCACCAYGTGTTCCATCCAAGTCCTGCTGAAGTACTTACACAGAATTTAGGAATACCTTGCAGTCTACTAAAAAGCCAGTGTTCTAGTCAATGTCCTGGGAGATCTAAAGCAGCATTTAAAATGAGACACTGTCTCAGTGGTTTCAGCCATGAGGCTAATCCTGGTAGGCCTGCTCAGGCATAGAGGTAATTAGAAAGGAAAGAAAATAGAAATGAATATTCAAGCCAATGTTTATTAGCTCTGTCACTAACTATTCTGATGGATTTAAAACAGAGATCTGAAACAAAATCCTATGATAAATGATTATTTACATTTTTGAAGCTGTTGGGTATGTAGAATTGACCTTCTGATGCTGGACAAACCCTAAAGCATGAACCACCATAATATGAATAGAGAAGCAGTTCCAAGTTTAAAGGCAGATCTGAAAAACTTTATCATGGATTGAAATTGTCACGTTATAAATAGATAAAGCTGCAGGATGTACTCTCATTACCCGATTGTGGATCAAATTCTAATAAAATAAGCATAAATATCTCTAGTAAAGTAGCAAATATTCCTCATTCAACATTAATCCTAGGCACAGAAAAACAGCAATATGCAGWATAGAAGGACTGAAACAGTAGAATTAAATCTCAGGAATGGGAGGAAATTTCATAAGAACTTGAGACTAAGCTGTGTAAAAATTAGATATTCAATGAGATTTATGTAATCACAACATCAAAGTAATTGAAGAACATAAATTCTCATTGATTTAAACAGGATCTAAGAGTATAAATGCCTTTAGAAATTGGATCATAGGAATATATATTTATTTTTTGATTACCAAAGAGATTTAAAGATCCTCAGAAAATATTTATGCAATGACAAATTAGTTAGGTTTTCACAAATTTAATTTTTCAAGTATATAATTTTTTAAGAGTCAATTTGTGGCATTTCAGCTTTATGAATCAGCTGAGTTCACCACATAATGTCTCTTTAAATGTTTGCTTAAAATGTTTGCAGTGTGACCCAAGAAAAGAGATTATTTTTCTTTTGCTTTTGTTTTTTTCTTTTCCCTTTCTCTTTCTCTTTCTCTTTCTCTTTCTCTTTCTCTTTCTCTTTCTCTTTCTCTTTCTCTTTCTCTTTCTCTTTCCCTTTCCCTTTCCCTTTCCCTTTTCCTTTCTTTTTCTTTTTTCTTTTTTTTTTGAATTCTATACAGACAGTTTTGCAAATCAGGAAATATATGATAGTTGAAATTTGAGTCTCTGTATCATATGTCTAAGCACTTGCCTTCTAGTCTCACACATTATTGTATGATTTTTTCTATCTTCATTGAAAATTACTGTAAATATCAGCTCAAACTCCAGCAATTGCCTAAGTTTCTCTGGCAATATGCATGGCTCTATGTTTAAAATAAGAAAAAAAAAATCATAGAATTCTGATTTTGATACTTCAAAATATTTTAAATTAAGAACACATAAACAGGAGATAAAATTTTTGCTTATGAGAAAAAAAACAACTAAACCTGGTGTGACCATATTAAATATAAAATGTGTCTGAAGAGAGGATGAATTAAGAACTGAGATTTAGGAATGTAAAWGTAGCTAATGTAAGAAACCTGGTGTTCCTGAAAAGAAAGGATAAGAAATATTTTATGTGCATGAGGAAGGTCTTCGCAGGACCTGAAACATGAATCATTAGAAATTTCTACTAATGTGCCATTGACTAATCTGGAGCTTCTCCTCTCTGTTTGCTCTCTGCAAAGTGCTCCACCTATACTGCATTGCCTAGAGAGTATTTGACAACTCTGACAGTRCTGGTGTCCTAAGATCAGCACGCAAACTTCTCTTCCTTTTGCCTATCTTTTTGCATCATCTACTGTCTTTTTATTCATATCAGAACTGTAAGGTGACTATAAGACATACTCATGTTCTGATTTCACGTGTATACCCCACAGTAATTACCATGTGCTTGTGGGGATGTCTCCAAGGTACCAAAAATGTAGACATGAAATGATAATTTATTGATTTAATACAATCTGGAGCAAGTTCTCTAAGCAGTTTAGCTGGAAAAATTACAGTGCAATACTATAAATAGCTAGTATTCTTTTTTTCTGTTCTTTAATGAACAGATCTAGTTTTCATTTTTTATTGCCAGTTCAGAAAAAATGTTGTGATGTACAAAAGTTATTGTTAATTTTTTAATTATTTTAGGTTATTTATTTTAAAAATTATTTTATGTAATTTATTTTTAAATTATTTTATGTTTCATTTGTTTAAATATCTTAAAAACAAGTTTGAAAACTGCTAGACTACTGTTCTCACCATCGGGGGATTGGATTTTACCTATTTTTATTCAGTTATTTACTTCCAGGTGTATGTGCAATATTCTTTATACATGTATTTATGAGTGTACTTTTTGATATCAAATTATTTGTAGAATCCCACATGTTGACTGTGGTTTTACCAGCATTGCATAATGCTGAGGGAAATTGAGATTTTCCATTGAAAGATCTCATTTTCAATTGGTTGCTACTTTTCCAGAAGTTAAATTTTCAAACTGAGATGCTATATTATGTGTGACAATATCAAACCATTGGGATCAGGATTTTTTAGTTTAGGAGATAGACTTTCAAAATTTTCTAGGGTATCCCATTCAAAAGCTAGAAGAAGAGAGATGAGTAGATTAAGTTTAAGCTTCTATTGAGACAGGGACTACCTTTCAGATAATTCTAAGTGTTCTCAAAACTTTAAGGAAATCTAGGTAATCTTGGGGTTCAGTTCTGTAAACTTTAAAACAGTTCATTTATTGCACAAATATTTAGTTGTTTCACTTGTTGTTCAAAATAAAACAGATGCAGGAGCTATGGATGGCTTCTGTCTCATATCTAGCAACTTATAAGATGAAGATTCATCCATGACAAAATGGTTTTAAAATATCTTCTAGTTGAGGTAAAATTAATCAGGCAGTTCCCAGGAGACATACTTTAAATATTTGCCTGTTTTTGTTAGGCACCACTTGATTCTTCTCCCATACTTTTAAAAAGCTATGCTATTACACAGCAAAAACAAAAAATAGAACAATGCAAAACAAAACAAAAATCAAAACCAGAAAATGTTCATGGGCTGAAATATTAACAAGTGAAATAATTTAATGTAGGAGGAGTCAGAGTACACGAATGTTCAGAGAAGACAAATATTAACAGCTTCCAATGCCCTGGTTGCTCTTGATTTTGAATTAAAAGGCTTTAAAGTTAGAAATACAACAAGCATGGAACCATAGAACCGTAGGATGTACTGAGTTGGAAGAGACCTATCAGGATCATCAAGTCAAACTCCTAGCCCAGTGCAGGAAAACCCAAAAATCACATCATGCACCCAAGAGCATTGTCCAAATGCTTCTTGAACTCAGACAGGCTTGGTGCTATGACTACTTCCTTGAGGAGCCCGATCCAGTACTCAACAATTCTTTGGGTAAAAAACATCTTCCTGACATCTAACATAAACCTCCCCTGATTCAGCTTCACAGCAATTACTCAAATCCAATCACTGGTCTCAAGAGTGAAGAGGTCAGTACCCTCTGCTTCCCCTCATGAGCATGTTGAAGATCTCAATGAATTCTTCCCTCAGCTTCCTCCAGGCTGAATGTACCAAGTGACCTGAGCTGGTCCTCACACCTTCCTCTCCAGACCCTTCACCATCTCCCTTGTTCTCCTTTGGGTACTCTCTAATAGCTTCATTTCTTGTATTGTGGCACCCAAAACTGCCCCCAGCACCTGAGGTGAGGCTGCCCCAGTGCAGAGCACACCAGGACAACCCCCTCCCTTGTCCAGTTGGTGATGTTGTGCCTGATTCCCCCAGGTGGCCCTCCTGGCTGCTAACTCATGTTAAATGTGCCATTCACAAGGACCCCTAGGTGCCCTTCTGTAGCACTGCTCTTCAGCCTTCCCGGTCTATACACAGAACTAGGGTTGTCCTATCCCAGGTGCAGAATCAAGCACTTGGCCTTGTAAAAGTGTTTAAAAATGCTTTAAGAAGATGGACATGTCTGAAACCAGGAAAACCACTGAATTTTCTGTTCTCCTAATTCTTTAACAGAATGTCTAAACATTGGGTCACTGGGACATCATAAAAAGTGCCTCTTTTTTCTCCTCTACAATGAGCTGCATTTGCAAGCAAATATACAGTATGGTATTCATCTCTGAAGTGTTTTGAATCTTCTGGCATGCTGTATATTTCTTTTAATCACATCTTAAAAAATTGGGCACCTGAGAGTATGCCATTTTCCTCTGCTTAGCTGTTTATTACTTTTTTTGAAACTCAGACTGAATGCTGATAGCCTGCATCTGTTGAGATATATATTCTTTGAAGAAGACCAGATTGCTAGAAGTGGGGAACAATAGCATGTTTAGGTAATTTCAGGGCATGGACCTACTGAGCAGAGGGAATGCTCAGCTTTTAATTTATTTGAGGTCTGAACAAGTCCTTTTGTGTATCTGTGCACTTAGGGATTAACACTAAAATTATCTTTTATTTTTTAATAAAAAATTATTTTATTTATTTTATTTTATTTATTTTCTTTTTTTTTTTATTTTATTTTCTGAAGGCTTGAAGACCCAGAGTTGAAGAAAAGTATTTTGCCTTAGTAGGTAGCACATACCTATATTCATATTTGTAAATTCAATGTACCTGGCATTAGTTTCTGAGTATGAAGCTGGCTATTCTGGAATGGTTTTCTTTTCTATTGTGCTGTCATATTTTTAACTTTGCTATGAACTTCTCATCTTTTTACTCTTGGGCATAAGGGAGATAAAAACAGCAGGACAATATTGATACTGATAATGAACATCCTGTCAAGCAGCTAGACCAGACCATGAAAACTGAATCTTTTTTAGGAGGTCTTTCAGTAGAGAATTTTATTTTACTCTTATCATACCCAGAAGAAAGAAAAAAGTAATTCCAGTCTAGATTAAAAAAAAAAAAGTATTCTGTGACTATGAGTCTTCATTTTCTTTCATGGCCAAAAATATCTTTCAACTGGAAGTGTTCTTTGGACTGCTTCTTATATAACAAGAAATGGTAAATATAAAGGCCTTAAATGCTGTATCTACAACAGAAAATTGTATTCACCTTAGACTATTCTCTTTCACTGAGAACATCCATTGTCTAAATTACCTCATCTTATTTCTCTGAATAGCATTTTATCATGTCAAAACTGCCTTTTGGAAATTATCTCTAAGCAGTAGTAACCTATGAGCCTCGCTTGAGATTTATCTAGGAAAGGTTTTGCAAATCCATATCAAAGTTAAAGTGCAAGTTTCTAGTCTGTATTATAAGTGGGAAAATTACTTAGACACCAAACTCCCGTGTCTGGAAATATTTCTTATGTTAATTTATTAATTAATTTATTACCTTTGGAAGAATAGGCAATTCAGGAGGACTATCTTGAGTCAGAACTCAGAAGGGTGTCATGAGATTATGCAGGGAAAAAAATTAGAACGGTGAAACCTTAATATGGCTAAAGCTGTGAAAAACAAAATTTTTTTATAAATGTATCGGCAAAAAAAATGAGTGCTAAGGAGAATCTCCATGCTTTGCAGGTTGGCGGGTGGAATCATAATAACACAGGATGAGGAAAAGTCTGACATACTTAGCACCTTCTTTGCCTCAGTCTTTAATAGCACAAGTTGTCCTCAGGTTGCCCAGCCCCATGAGCTGAAATACCAGGAACAGAATGAAACCTTCATAGAGCAAGGAAGAAACAATTCGAGATCTGCTACACCTCTGAGACACACAGAAGCCTATGGGGCCATCTGAGATAAACCCAAGCATACTGAGAGAGCTGATGGAAGTGCTCACTGGGCCACTTTTAATCATTTACCACCAGTCCTGGCTTACTGAGGAGGTCCCAGCTGACTGTATATTAGTAAATATGATGCCCATCTGCAAGACAGTCAAGCAAGAGGATCTGGGGAACTGTCAGCCTGACCTCAGTGCCAGGGAAGATCATGGAGCAGATCATCTTGAGTGCCATCACATAAGATGTACAAGACAACCAGGGATCAGGCCCAGAGAGTATAGGTTTATGAATGACAGGTCCAGCTAAACCTGCCTCATCTACTTTTATGAAAAAGTGATCCACTAGGTCGATGACAGAAAGGCTGCCTAGATTTTATTTAAGTCTTTGACACTGTCTCCCATAACATTCTTCTGGAGAGTATGGCTGCTTATGGCTAGGGCAGGCACAATGTCCATTGTGTAAAAAACTATCTGGATGATGGAGCCCAGAGAGTGGTGGTGAATGGAGTTAAATCCACTTAGTGGCTGGTCGTAAGCTCCGCAGGGCTCAGTACTGGGGCAAGTCCTGTTTAATATCTCTATTCCTGGATGAGAGGATTAAATGCATCTCCAGTAAATTTGGAGTACACCAAGTTGAGTGGGAGYCTTGACCTGCTGGAGAGTACAAAGGCTCTAATCTGGAGAAGCTGAATTTATAGGCCAAAGCCTAGTGTCTAAAGGCAGTTTTCTAAAGTTCAACAAGCAAAGTGCTGGATCCTGGATTGGGACAGGTTGAGGGAAGAATGTCTGGAAAGCTGCTAGCAGAGAAGGACCTTGGTGTGCTGGTCAACAGTGGGTCAACGTGAGCCAATGTGGGCCCAAGTGGCCAAGAAGGCCAATCCTGCTATCCTGGCCTTCAGTGTGGCTAGCAGTGATCATACTCCTGTACCTCAAATGCAGTGTTTGGTTTTGAGCTCCTCAATATAAACAAGACATTGAGGGGCTGGAGAGTGTCCAGAGAATGTCAATGAAGCTGATGAAGGGACTGGAGCACAGATCTCATAAAAAACACCTGAGAGAGCTGGGGTTGTTTAGCCTGGAGTAAAGCAGGGTTGGGACAACCTTTACTGTCTCTACAAATGCCTTAAAGGTAGTTAAATCTTGGTGGGTTTCAGTCTCTTCTCCGAAGTAACAAGCAACAGGATGAGAAGAAATCACCCCAAGTTCTTCCAGGGGAAATTCAGATTAAATATTAGGGAAAATTTCTTCACCAAAAGGGTGGTCATGCATTGGAGAAAGCTGCTGAGGTATATGGTAGAATCACCATCACTAGAAGTGTTCAAAATATATCTAGGTGTGGCACTTGGGGACATTGTTTATTGGTGAAGGTGGCAGTGGTATTTCACTGGTAGGACTCRATGGTCTGTGATCTCGGGGATCTCTTCCAGCTATAACAATTTTATGCTTCTATGTTTAATTTAGCATATTTCCAGAAATGTAGATGGTTCTCTAGACTTCAGAGAAAGCTGTGAATATAGCATTTCAACATTTTAGCTGTCTTCTCTTATAGGTTTTCAAAAACTTATTCACAAAATTCCAAACACAAAGTCTTTTATGCTGTATGTCCAGTATTATGTGCTAAATGTGTCTCAAACTCAAGTTTAATATAGAGTTTCAAAATAATATTCTGCTAACTATAAAAGTTAGTTTATAGTACCATAATTTCCTGGCTCTAACCACTCAATTTAAGATTCAGTAACAAAGGGATGCTGTATTCTTCCAAAGAATAAGTACTATCTAGATTCACATACTGAACAAGTCTATTTTTGCAGGCAAAAAGACAGAGATCTTGTAGAAAACATGACATTTATAGTCTCATTAAAATGGCATTGCAAAGAATATATGTAAACAAATTAAATAAATGAAAAACAATGAAGACAATAACAACTCTTTTTTCACTTTCTAAGTTTTGAGGGCTTAATGTGTAAAGTTAAGAAAGAAAAGAATGGAATTTTGATGTTTAAGTCATCATAGTTATACGTGCATTGGCTGATGTTATAGTTTCAGATTTAAGTGAAAAATATATTTTGATTAAAGGAAATTATGTAAATACTTAGATAAAAAAATCACTTACATCATTAAATCCAAATACCAAGGTATACAGTAATACAGTAAACATGTTCTAGCTTAATACATTATCTGCTGCTAAAAATTCTCAGTTTAAATGCCAGGAACTGACAAATGCAGCCAGCAAACGATAATTGAGTCGATTAATGTACTGTGACAAGTTGGGGAAAATGAAGCATTTTCATGCTATATCAAAGAAAGTGCTACCTCTTGTAAAGCTGAAACATAAGCATTTGTAGAACATGCCAATATAAAGCTTTTATCATGTGCCTTATTCATGTTTTGAAGCCAGTGCACGAGACCTGCTTTGCATTCTGTTTAATGTTGTCTTTTTATATAGCAGTTTGTTAAGGCATCTGTGATGAGGGATTAGGACACACACTTAACTGAGAGAATAATTTTTTTCTCTAGGAAAAGAACAGTTATAAAAACCAATTAGCAGAACAAATAATAAAAATAATGAAAGCCTGAAAAACTGAGATAGTTCCCATTTTTCAAATATAGTAACCTATATTTGTTGAAAAATATTGCTATAGGAGAATAGTTATTGGTAAAAGGCAGACCTTTGTCTTGGGTTTTTTTGTGAGTAATTTGTGAAAATGCATTCAAAATGTTGAATTTTAGATTAGAGAATGAGATCTTCAGAGAATACCTAGTAAGCTTTTGTCAAAAGATCCTTGAGGGCACAGCTTAAATCATGATATAAGATAGCTTTAACAGCTTCAGTTTTAACTTGGAAATAAAAGAATTATACTTAAAGTAAGAAAAATTCTCGTGTCTGACTTTTCCATTTAAATTAACACCTCTCAAAACTTCTGAACAATTCTGAACAAGAACACATGTCATAATGTCATAAGCGGGATCGAACAAAACTTCAACTTTTACCATGAAGTGAATCATTGCCTTAGTATTGAGGCTTATTTTTCAATTATTGTGCATTAGTTTCCTGAAACCACCCTTCTTTCTATTTCAAAGGTGCATAAAAATATTGGATTAATAAATTAGCTTTTCATTTGGAGCATTTGACCGTAAATAGGTTTATGGGAAAAGCAATGTGAATTTCTAATTCATTCTTAGTCTTTTCACTGTATAAAAGCGGCATAGAGTAGCTTGTTCATGAAATCCAAATTTTAAGTGAAAGAATGAATGAATAAAACATTAAATTTTTGAAAAACAAGAAAAAAAAAAGCCATGGAAGGCCAAAAACATGTGTGTACGAATGCATATTTGAATTATAAATATCTATTTTTACATACATATAAAATTATGAAATAATATTTTTAATATGAAATGATAAAATACTTTAAGCTTTATGTGTTTATGCATATATATTAAACACAAAGTAAGAGATGCAGCCAGCTACTAATGCATTCAGCCATTACATTTTTAAACCTTTTGGCTTTACAAAAGCCAAGAAAGCTAGAAGAAGAAAGTTGTCTTCATGAAAGTGAGATGAAAAGGACTTTAGAATGATAATACAATACAGAAGAAATGAAATTATGGTGGAGATGACAGATATAATCACTCATATGAGAGGAGAAGGAGGCAGAAAATCAGCATTTGTATGAAAGAATGATGGAAGCACAGAGTAGAATCATACTTTTTCTTATATGTAAGTAGCACGATAATGTTAGCAAAAGCCTAAGGAAATGCAAAAAAAAAAAATTCACCAAAAATAGTGGAGATGAAGAGGTCCATTACTGGGCTATGCATGGACCTTGATGACTTAATAAACAACCATTGTTTGCCTTGTGTGTTGAGGGCAAATACAGGTGATCCGGAATGTAAAATATGGAACAATAGACATTTGAGAAGAAAACAAAATAATGTCTAGCAATATTTCACTGGCAATTCTAGAAGGGTGGGGAGGTGCAGCTTCGTTTGATAAACTGTCAGAATCATGTGAAGGGTTGGTATTATAGGTGTTGGAATACTTTTTAGTAGGGTATGGTACTGTGAGAGGTAGGACAGCATGATATGTAGGGTAGGATTTTGCCTTACCAATTCTGAGTGCATGAGTGGTTAATGCTTATCAGCTGAACTGGCTCGGGGGAAAAAAAAACCCCATATTTAATCACACAATTCACAACATTAAAATTGTCTTTTTCATTTCTTTACAGACCATGAATATAATCTAGATGACTGGTGAAGCTGTAGCAGCTATTGACAAAGAGGCAATGCTTTGTAAACTGAATCCCAGCAAAATTTTGCTAGTTGAACTCAAACCCTGAAAGCCTGTAAAACATCCTAAGAAATAGGTCAGAAAGTACTAAAGAAGTTTTACAATACTGCTTTTTTTAAAAGATTGGATTGAAAATACAACATCTAAGCTAGTTGCTTTTTACACAGACTTTTCACTCCATTTACGCCTTTTCAGTTTAGTAATATATTCATAATGTTTAAGCAGAAAGGAGAAATAGTAAAATAGTAAGTCATAGATGCATTGAATTAAATACCAGAAGGAAACATTGAGTTGTGTGGCCTGAACTACTTTTTTATTTTTTTTCCTTTTTAACTTGTATAAAGCCCAATTAGTTGTAAAGTCTCAGAGTTTTTATCACTTTTGTTTTTTCCAATAAGAAGTCATATAAGGAAACTTCAAAGATTCTGGCTTGATCTGATGAAGGTCAATTTAGCTTCCTTGCTTGAAAGAAAATCAAACTCTCAAAAGGCACTCTGAGGGAATACAGAGACATTAGATTTCCTACATTAAAAAGGCATTTGCCAATGCAATGAACAGTTTTCATTGAAGAAGAGAGAGGGACAAGGAGGACAATGACACCTTCCTAGTTTCCTTCCTCAATGACAACCAGATATATATAAAACCCAGTTGTATGCTCATGCATGTGAACTATCTCTCTGAAACCTGCAAAAAGTTGGGCATTAGAATTGCAATGCAGTGGTGAGAGAACATTTATATTCTTGGCCTCACAAAGAAGTCATAGAAATTGGAAACTATCCAGAAATTACTAGAGGAGAATGCAAAACTGCCGCTGATGTACAGAACAAGCTAGGAATAGTTCAAGGATGCCATATTTTAAAAAGTAAATAAAACTGTGAGGTAATTTAGAAAAAAAAGATCTCCTTGTATGCTGAGAAATAAGGAACTTTTCACTTTTCTTGCAAAGGAGCAACTCAAGAGGGAGAACATTGATGTAGAATAAACCAAGTACTCAAGCAACATAAAAGCTAAAGGCCACTTAGGAAGAAAGGTTTTTTCAAATCAACTTAGTTTTGAAATGCCTTAAGAAGCTGATGATATTGCCTATCTATAGCTTTGTCTCATAGCAACTGTTTGCTTTATCTTCCTCTAGCATTGCTTGGTCTTTTTATTGTTTTATTCTCCTAAGGCTTTTTTTTTTTCCTTGTATTTTCATTTCTTCATTCTGTGCCACATTGTATCAGATACCAAAAGGTATATTCTGCCTGATGTCTTTAGCTTTGGGTTCCTTCAATTTCCTTATGATCAGAATCTTTCTAATTTATTTGATGTGAATTTACTTTATTGTATTGTCTGTAATTAATTAACTATTCGTGTTCCTATGTGTCTTAAGATACTGTGTAGTATAGACTTTCTGAAGTGTGTGTTAATCCACATTTGTTTTCTCTTGTGTTTGTATATTGCCTGTCACAATGACTCCTGAGTCATAGCATAACATAAAAAATATATATTAATAACACATTGTTAGTAAATAATACAATTAAAACATAGAGAGTATATTATTATTTAATTAAGAATATATTTTAAGAAAATTCCTATGTATACCCGAATATATGGAAAGAGACGGAGAAATGTGTAGTTGCATCTTCATTTTTCACCTAAAAAAAGAGCAGACTGGGAAGGGCCTTTAAATCTGCCTTTTTCCTTGTACCAGAAAGAACATGCAAGAAATAAATTGTGAAATCTATTACTTGTACTCATACACCAGATATAAACAGGTCTAACTGACACCATTATTTTGCACCTTTTATAGTGTTATCATTTAACCAAATATGAGAGTTTAGAGAGTAAATTAGTTTCAGTTCCACCAATCTTTTCATTAAAAAAAAATCTTTTCATCTTTCAAAATCACATGAATAGGAAATTGCTGACATAACTGTCTCATAGATCAGATCTTATTTGTGGAACTTTTCTGACATTACGCTGACAAGGATCCCCGTTACTAAAATCTACTTATTTTCACAGGTTTTTAAGTAGCTTATGCCACATCCAAAACTTTTAATTCTTACTAAATCTTTGCTTCCACAATCTTTCTTTCTGTGATGTGAGTGTTTAAGCTGGGTTTGTCYGACTATTGCTGAAGGATGTTTGCAGACACACACACAGTCCATGCTGAAGATGTGTTCATTTCCGAGCAAAATTATTGTTTGAGAAATGGAGAAGCTCTCTCTCCACTCGTTATACTGCAAACTTTTGTGTCTTCCAGATGCATTGGAAAAGGCAGCTAGCTTCTATGAGGAGCAGAACACTTCCCAGTCTTTCATTTTGGCATTCTGAAACAGATCTGTGTGGAATCAATCTACTGGGGGAAATTAGAGCATAAACTACATTTGCCTCAGACGTTTAACAAATTCACCAAAGTCTGAAAAAAGACAATTATTTGTAATCACACCTGTATTATATGTGTAAACATATATGGATATATGAAAATATACCTTGTATATATTTAGTGTACATGGGATTATACACATGTAATTTGCAATAAATCAGTCTTAAAATTCATAAATCATGTGTTCACTGTGAATTTGTCTAGGCTATTACAAGTGCTGCCATATTGAAGCCTAAGGAGAAGGTTCATCTATACTTTTCCTTTTGTCAGCTTTTAATAGATCTAATTGCCTAATTATCTGCTTCAGTGCAGTGGTGGAGTGCTGTAACATTTCTCCTCTCCCCCGGGGAATGTGCACATTCTCCTGGAAGTTGCCATCTGCTTCCATTTAGAATACTGGTGAAACACTCATTTAAGCACTGAGGGTTGCCAACTTCATCTGTCAGTAGGCTTCATTCAGATAGGATAGACTGTTTTATTATTCTGATTCTTGTTAAAGTTGTAACCATCCTGGTAGGAAAAACAGTTTATCATCAGAAGTGAAAAGTTGTATTTGTTACTAAAAGTGACCATAATACCAACCAAACAAAACAAAAAAAACAGCTGAAGTCAGCTATTTCAGAATTATAATTTTCACTTTCTTGGTCCTGGTTTGACCAGCTGATGAAACACATGTTCTAAAATGTGCCCATGACCATGTACAGCAGACGTTAAAACCACGCTAAAACGCTACCCCCTGGAAAGAAAGCATTTCTTGTTTATTTACAGTGTGCAGTTCACCTCAATTACTCCATTCAGCAGTTCACCTCAATTACTGCTTGTAAAATGTAAAGGGACTCAAGTGCCCTAAAAAACCATACGATCTGATCGTTATTATCTGGTACAACAGAAACCAGTGCTGGTGTAACCTGCTTGTACTTTTTCCAAGAGGTTTCACTCCATCTCTTGGCCTGGGTAAGTTGCAAATACAAAGCATATAAAATATTTTATAAGATTGTCAGTAGAAATTATGAGAATTTTTTTTCTGAAGACCTGTCTGGGTCTTCTATGCAATCAGTTAAACAGAAAAAGCACAGGTAATGGTTGGAATTTTTCCAGTGTTCTGCACAGTGTGGTTAGAAACTAGTCCTATATCAAGTTTTACACCACCTAGAATTTCTGCAGCAAAAAAAAAMCCCCAAAATAAACAACTACTAATATCTAGAGAAAAATCAAGTAATTTTTGTCTGGGTAGGTAGATGTAGCAAAGAAAAGTTTGTCAGAATTTATATCATACTTATAAGCTAAAGATCTGTAAGGTTAATTTCTGACTTTCTAGACAATATTGTGGGTGGTTTAATCATCTTTTCCAAGACAAATTCCTACTGACATTTTACATTCCATTTTTGATACTTTGAAGCAGTTCTAATCCTAACCTTTCTAGCTTACTGTGACACTTCCCCTTCCAATGTCCGGTCAGAATTCCAAACTTTTTCTTTCTTAAAATATGCCTTCTTTAGTACACATTCTACACAGCAAAACCATCTGTCCATGACTAGTATGTAATTACTGAAGTAAATTTGAGAAGTGCCAGTTTGTTTACCTAAGGATGTGTTTTTAAAGTAAGCTGTAAAATATTGGCAAAAATATTTCCCTAATTTTGTATATGCTTAGACAGCAAGGTAATGGGCATGACAGATCCTACATTTATGAAAAGTTGACCACTGTGGTATATCATATGTTCTTTCAAATAGTTTCACTGCAAGTGAAATTAAAACTGCTAAAAAGAAAACAAATTTAATGCCTGAGGGCATGGTCATATACTAACTTACCATATGAATTCCACTTCAGTAGATTTTTTTTTACCCAATACTTATATGAAAGTGATTAATTGTATAATCAAGTTACTGCAGCACCAAATTCTTCTAATATGATGTAATTTTAAGTTGTTAAAATTTCTCCAGAAGTTAAAATAATATAATTGTTGAAACCATGGAGTCTGTATTTTTATCACATCACTGCGTGTCTCTGTTGGTTAACACTAAAAGTGTGAAATAATGGTTAATTTTAATCATTTTGATATCCGTATCCCACTGCTATTATGCAATGTTCACATAAGGAAAGTCAAATAGGAAGTTAAGAAATCTCTTTTCAATATTATATTCTGAAAGCAGTAGAGAATCCTCATCAAAGGTAGAGAAGCTTCCATCATGAAGCAGGAGTTGATGTTGATTGCACTGTGATTGTTTGTTATCATTTTGCAAACCCTGATCACAATTTTCTGTATAATTAAAGACCATTGAGATAAAAAGATAGAAGGGGAAATAAAGCAAAACAAAACAAACAAAAACAATTAATTGAAGTTAGGGATAAATTAGGAAGAAAAAATTGTTCCTAAATGCTTTGAAATCAAACTACATTGTGAAACAATTATATCCTCTTTTCATCTTCTATGCCCAAAACAGCTGAACCAAAACTGTCAAAATACAAAGCAAGTCTAATTTAATGTTTCTTTTAAAATCAATATTTATACATTTTTATAGCATCTTTTTTCAAACACTTGTGTTCTGTAATTACTAATGAACATACACAAAGAAAAAAGAATATGGTAAATCTTTGCACTACCCTAAAATGAAACTGTAATTATATTCATATAAATTTCTAGACATCTCCATCCATGTCTTCTTTTTTCACATCTTGATTTCTTTGTGGAACAATTATTTATACCCTTCATTATCTGGCTTGTAGTTTACATGCAGTGGTTTACCAGAGCAACCACTAGGCGTGGTTGCATCCACTAGGTGTGGATCCACCCATTATAGCTGCATCTACTTCATACACATATATACATGCACATATGTAACATACTTTATGAGATTAACTGCAGTAATTGAACCTTCTCAATTTTTACAATATCACGCATAGTATTTATCATTATTGTTCAGTTATTGTTGTTACCCTGTAAGAGATTTCTGTTGAGAATGTGTCTATTTAATTTTATTCTAGAGAATATATACATTTGTGCATTTGGTCGTTATTTCTACTTTATGTTGCATCCAACTCAATCTCTTCACATTATGTATTTTTCATAGAAGAATCATGATTTTAAAAGCTGTATTGGTGCATCAATAAAGCAAAAACTAAAAGGACAGCTGACACCTATTCATAATATTCCAAAGCCTAAAAGACATCTTCCAGTTTGACTTAGAAATCCTCAATGGTTTTTTCTCTACATTTTCAATCACTTTCACATCCTCAGGAGCTTGATCTCTAACTTCTATCTAATTCACTTAGGCTTCAGAAGATTGACACAATGGTACTTAAGAACCCTCAGAACCCAAATTCAGTAGTGTATCACTAAATTATCTACCATAATTATCTACAGGATCAGCTCTTTCCACCTTGAGTCTGGCCATCTACATTTTGAATTTACGAACATTGTGATGACCCTTTTGCTGTGATAGTTAATGGATCAGATTCAGAAATGTCTTTCAGGTCAGGGTCAAGCCATTCACCTTTCCAAACAAATTTCTTTACAAAGTCAGTAAAGTCATTGTCTGTCACATCTTGAATCCATGAAAAGGTATTTCTTTCTTAACAATGTCAGAAGGTAAACAAGAGGGTTTTAGAGTTTCCAGCCCAGTCTGTGCTATGACCTGAGGTTTAAAGTACCTCTCATGGGAGAGAAGAAACATGGTTTGCATCCAAGTGTCCTATTTTCAGGGGAAGCGTGCTATCTGCTGAGAGTTTGGAGCTCCTCAAAGGGATTAATGTCATCTTATAGCAGTGTGGCTAAGGTGATAACTGTTGCAGCAGGGTGGGAATTGAGTCAATTTTAATGACTTCATAGCTGAATGCACAAGTCTAAGTGTAATTATCTTTAGCTGCAAACTTGGCAACACCACTAATTTCATGAATTATTCTGGTGTTGCTGCTATTTTTTGATGCATCTTTCACTTTATATCTTTCTTTTGCAAATACATACTGTGTTTTCATCTGTGTTCGAAATTCTATTACCACCAATCGGTTTTTAAGAGTTTGAAAGAATTGGCCAGTTCATTAAAATGAAATAATTATTCTTGAAGAGCTTTCTTTTGGRTCATCATTTTTCTATTTTAATCTTTCTGATATATTTCTGAGAATTGCATATAGTCAGTACTCATGAAAAATATTTGCTGGTCAGTGTTTCATACCATCATATTTTTTGGCGGACTATATACATGTGAGTATTTGTATTTCTTTAGATTCTGAATGCCCAAGATATGTTCCTTAGCATCAAGTCTTTTGTTACAAATTTGGCTGGTTTTCATTTTATGGTGAGATTTGAGGCCATGCAGGGTCTGTATCACAACAGGGTCAGAGATGCCATTTTAGCTCACTAAGTTCAGACAAGATAACCAGCAAAAAGAGTCAGATAAATCATTAAGCAGTTAATCTCTTCCAGAGTGTTTTGCTTGTCTGGTAACCACAGTTCACAGTCATGACATGTAAAATAGCTATGGAATTTAATGTATCTCTAATGGTTGCATTTGGAGGACATAACAATGTAAAAAGTATTTATTTAACTGTTTCAATTATTTTGACTTGGGTAGCTGTTACATAATAGACACAAATTTATTATAAAGAAACAATTTCTCTTTAGGATACCAGAAAAAATTACGACTGGTATTTTTATGAGTTTTGATGATCACATGATTGACATTGTATTTTCTAAAAGCTTTTAGTAATTTAAAAAGTCACTCACTATGGCAAAAAAATTAAAATCAATATTTAGTAGTAAGACTGCATATTTTAGTTCAAATGTCTATTGAGTTTTAATATTCCATAACTCTTTTGCCTCAGTCTGGACCAGCAAGTACTCCAGCCACACTACCCAATTCACAAATTTAAAAGGCAGGGACTGGGAGTACAAAGTACCAGAAACAGCACAAGTCCATGGGATCTGGTAAGATGTATCCACAGGTCACAAGGAAACAGTCAAATGCTAAGCCACTATCTGTCATGTTTGGACAGTTATGATAGCCTAGTGAAGTTTCCACTGGCTGGAAAAAGGGATGACACCAAGTTTTGTGCTGTGGTTATACTCTAGAGGGAAGGGATACCATCCTGAGTGACATTGACAGGCTTGAGAGGTGGGTGTGTGTAAACCTCAGATAGTTTCTGAAGGCAAGAAGGCCAGGTCCTGTACCCGACTGTTGACAATCCCAAATGTGGATTCACACTGGGCAAAAAGTAGATTGAGAGCAACCTTGATCAGAACTTCTTGAGGATATTGGTGAATAAAAAAGTGAATATGAGCCTGCAATCTGCACTGCCAGCCCAGAAAGCCAACCACATCCTGGGTTGCATCAAAAGCAGGTTGGCCAACAGGCTGGAGGGATTTAATGCTCCCTCTGTGCTCCTCTCTTAAGACCTGCACCTGGAGTTCTTTACCCAGCTCTAGAACCCCCAACACAAGAAATATGTGGACCTGTTGAAGTACGTCCAGAGGAGGGCCATGATATGATCAGAGGCTGGAGCAAGCAGATCTCTGAAAAGAGGCTGAGAGAAATGGAGCTGTTCAGCATAGAGAAGAGTGCAGAGACCTTAGAGCAACTTTCCAATACCTAAAAAGAATTAGAGCAAATGGACCCTTTTTCATGGAGTACAATGATAGGAYGAGAGGGAATGGCTTTAAACTGAAAGGGAGTAGGTTTAGATTAGATATTAGGGAGAAAACCCTTTAGGGGTGATGTGACACTGAAACACGTCCAGAAGTGCATCCCTGGAAGTATTCAAGGTCAGGTTGGATGAGACTCTGACCAATCTGGTCCTGTGGAAGCTGTACCTTCCAACTGTTCTATCATTCTAAAGTGATACATTTTCCTGGGAAGTGACTTATATAGCCATTACTGGAAACAGGATGCAAGGCTAGATATAAAAGTTTATGGAAAAACTCAAATGTTTATCTATGTTTTAGCTTTTATCCTTCTCTAAATGAGAACTGTCTGTAAACTTACCAATGCACTGTACATAAATGCTATATTTAGAGACTATGACAGAACAAGACCCTCAGAATCAAAAACTCTTTACACTGCATGCCCAAGAAATATTTCATCTTTTATTTTCAATTTTATACGTTTTTTATTATTTTCACTTTAAGTAATTTTTTTCCCAATTTTGTTTTGTTTTACATTGTTTTAATTTCAGGGATAGCACACAGAGAGGGGATAATATGACATGAATCCCCCAGAAGGTGCCCCTGCCATTTGCTAAAATATTACTATGACTAACAGGAATGGCTTTATCAGAGCGATTGCAACAAAAAGGATTCTGAAATTAATTCCAGACTTGTAAGATTCAAGTCATTATGCATGCTACAGGATTTTTTTTATTCTCATTGACACAGAATTTATCAGTATCAATGAATTGATGGAATTTGAAACATGCAAATTATTTAGTCCTTCTCACATACCCTCAGTCACAGCACAGTATTTCCCTTTATTTGAACCAAGTCTATCTTTTACAGATCAATATACCATGCTGATAAAATGGTGTCACACAGTCTGCAGAGAGGTCTGGTTTGTTTCACACCTCTGATAGACCTATAGAGTTTCCAATCTGTTCTCCCTCTATGGGGTCCACAAGCAGATCCCCAGGACATTCTCAGTTCTCTCATTCCAGACTGTAATCCAGATTACTCCTTGTCTCGAAATAAGCAACACTGCATCAAAACTGAATATTGCAGATAGCTAGCATGATAAAGAAGAAAATTTTAATTTATTTACATCATGTGATTAGAAGCCCTAGCACCCCTGAGAGCTTTTGGACTTAAAAAAATCCGCCTTAAAGGAAACTAAGCAACATCTCCTTGGCATCTAAAGATTTAAAGCAAAGATTTGCAGATATTAGACTTACCCATGGGAAGTTATAGGTTGAGTCACAGAAAAAAAGTGAAAGCAAAAAAAATGTTAAGTAACCTAATCATGATGTGATCAAGAAGACAAGTCAGATTTCTGCATTTCAGGAAAGGTTATTTTCTGTCTTTGTTATTAAAATATAACTCTAAAATTATGTCACCTGTTCTACATGTTTAGATTTTAGTATAATTATATTTGCATAAAATTTTCATCTAAATTTTCCTTTTCACCCATAATGCTGGACAAAATTAACCTATTAATTTTAATTTTTGTTCCAGAAATACATGAAAAAGTACTTTAAAGGTATGTTTTTTCTAAACATATAATTACAAAATAATAATAATAAAACTCTCAATATAGAATCCAATCAACTGATAGTTTTACTAGACAGAGGGCATACGTTTACACCAGATTCCGAGCTGTTTTTCATGAGTTCCACCAAAGCAACTTAGGGTGACGTGTCCTAGATATCCTAGGGTGATGTTAGGATGCTTGTATCCCCATTCGTGTGTGCTGCTTATGCTGGATTATGTTCTATGCCTTCAAGACTGGATCTGAAGAGTGAATGTTTCRTTTTGGTTTCTTATCAGCCTCTGCCCGACGGCTGGTGGGACACACAGCCAGGACAGTACATAGCTTTTTGCTTTTTGCCTGGCTTTTTGCTCTTCTCTCACTCTTGCTTCTGCCTTGCTTCTGCTTGTTCTTGCTTCTGCTCATTAGCTATTGCAGCAATCAGCTGGTTAGAAACGTCCCGGCTAGCATGTGCAGCGACCACTGGCAGCGGGGAAGCCCCTCACCTCGGAGCGGCGGGATCGGG
>JACDOX010000111.1:0-21736 GCA_014549065.1 Cardinalis cardinalis
GCTGGGGGGTGCTTGGCCTGTTAAATAAACAGGTTCTTTCCACTTCTCTCTGAGGAATCCTTCCCGAACCAGCTGAGGGGAGGGGCCGTGTGCGTTTGCTTTCTGGAGGGGCCTCCTGTGGAGGTTTTCTCCCAAATTTGCCCTAAACCAGGACAGGGGGACACATTTGCTGAAGATCAAAGCACAGCCAGACATCTGCACTGAGACTCCACACAGAAAGCCTTAGGTTGTCTGTGGGGTTCCTTCCTCGCTCAGTAGAGCCAAGGTAAAGAACAGAGCAAGGAAAGACAAGTCCAGGATGCCCTGGCTTAGATTCAGACTCATCACTGAGTACAGTGATGCTTGTGCAGCTCTCATCAGTGCAGGATCAGGTTCTTGCAGGTGCCCTCTCCTCCTCAGCTCCTGGGTCTGGGAGACTCAGCTCCTGGTCTCCCCACCTGTGCTGACAGAGCTGCTCCCTGGGACCAGGTGTTTGGCATCACAGGAGTTATCTGATTGCTGCAGCAGAGAACACCTGGGCTTCCACATGCTCTGTGCTAATTGCTGCTAATGAATTGCTGAACTAAAAAGGCTTGAACTCCATGATTTGGGTCAATGTCCACTCTTCATTCATCAGTGAACACCACCAATAATTTCAAGCTTCATTAGACATGCAATTATGCTGAAACCCCTATTTCTCATGCATGATTTGGACTACCAAGAAAGGGGAGTAATGTAGAAAAAAAACCAAAGCCTCTGACTTTGCACAAATCCTTTGACTTTGCCCAAAGCAAAAATGTCTATGTGGCAAAAGAATGCAGAGGTCAATAAAATATTCCACAGCTGTAGCCAAGCTGAGGCTTAAGATGCCAGCAAAAGCACTAATGATGGAGATGCCTTGTTTAATTGGGCAATGAAATGACTCAAAACCCCAACAAAAACTGCATCAACACCAAATTATTTTTGGCCAGCTTGTTTATTGCAGGTGATCTCCTCCTGTGAGGACCTGCACTGAAGGTTGGTCGGTTTTGTTTGGTGATTGGCCTCTGTTGGAAGGAGTTGTGAGGGGAGAAATGAGGACAGGTCAGAGTTAAAGGGCAGCAGGAGCTCTAGAGACATGGCTAGCTCAGGCAGAACTGGTTTGGCATTACTTCTGAATTTTTCTGCTGGAATTAATAAGCTGGACTGTGATAGAAGAGCTTCCTTAAACCAGCATCAGACTACATCTAGTGGACATAGGGGTGGAAATAAAGGCAAAATGAGACAGGTTGAGAGAAGACATGGTCTGACACAGTTGCTAGTGGAGTCCTTCTCTGAAATAAGAAGGAATAGGATGAGATTTTTCTGTCTGTGTTGGGAGAAGATATGCTGGGCAGTTAAAATGAGATCAGAATCCAACCTCTCCAATGCTGGCAAAGAGACCTGGAACAATCTGTCAGCAAACAGCCTTGGAGAGGATCATCAGGAAGGCACAATGTGATGAGGCTGAGAAGCTGAGCCAAGACCTTCTTTTGGCTTTTATCAATGATTGGACAAATTATTGCCAAGGTGTTTTAATTGCCACTACCTCTGCAGAGGCCTGGCCTCACGTGCTAAGGTAAATTATTTAGGAAATCTTAAAAATAACAGCTGAAAATCACTTTTACTCCTGAAATTTCCATCACTACATCCAAGGCTTAGCACAAAAAGATGTCTTTAACATGAGACAAGCAACACCCTCACTTATTTTCCTCAACACTGGTTTTGAAGGGCTTTTGTGACTTATGACTCCTGGCATTGGAGGAGCTGGAACAACAGGCACAGATCAGAGGGCTGGACAGTCTGAAAAACCCATTTCTAAATTAGGAAGACAAATTGAGTCTATTTTTTGGGCCATATGGTGTCCACAGAAATAGAATAATAAATGAGATGCCTTTTAAATGACAAATTTCATTATTATGGATGGATACTTGGCAATTATGTTTAATGTTGTGAACAATATGAAAAAAAAAAAAACACCTGTGTAGTATGCACACATATTCCTAAACAAAGTCAAGATGATCAGATTTAAAATATTAAGTAATAATAAAAAAGGGATTTAGGTTTGGCAAGTCTTTCATCCCTTTGTCCTATTATCTTTCTCATGGTGACCTCCCAAGCCTGTTTTTCTCTGATCTGTATTTTTCACCTAAAGTGCAGATCCTGGCACTGAGTGTGAGGAAAAGCAGCTTCACCCTTTGTAGATAGACACTGTGGCAAAGGACAATTTTTAAGGTGAGGACATGATTACAAAGCTACATTAAAAACTATTAAATAAACTCTTATAAGGATTTGGAGCAAAATTAGGAAGGACTGAGTCAGCAAACAGCCACTAATGCAAATGCCCTTAACTTTGCTTTTCCTTCCCTGAAATCAAGAGAAGTGTGTGTGAACTAAAGGCACTTAGCTGCACTGAGCCTATTAAAGGAACCACAGAATATCCAAGTCTGCTTCACTGTATCAAGCAGGAGAGAGGGAAAGCAATAATGAACACCAAAGAGACTGAGACAGAGCAAACACAATGGAAAGGTTCATGTAGAGGTGATCAGTGGCTCACTGCTCCCTCTGCTTATCCAGAAAATATGAACTCTCTGGATAATCACCACATGCACTTGCTGACTTTTGTTTCCTAAACATACCAAACTGTGCTAAAATGAGAATGTATAGCAATAATTACCTCCACAGTGGGCTGGAAAGCAGGAACTTTTAACCTTGCACCACAGAAAAGCTGCAGGGGAGATTTTAGTTGGGAGGCAGGATGGGGCAGGGCCCAGAGGAATGTAGTGAGTCTTCCTAAATTTGTAAGGAGAGTAATTGATTATTTCATGTCCACAAATATCCAGGATATCTCTTCTATTTTTTTTTTGTCCAAAACTCCTCCTCTTCTGTACAGTTTGAATTCGTTTCCCTAAAATGGATCAGCCCAAATGCACACAGATGTTCTCTGGACCAGGTAAAAGAAAATGCTGGTGATTTTCAGCCAGGAGAAAAACTGACATTCCTGATTAACTGAAGAATTGGGAGCTTGAGAAGCAATACTCAGAAGCCCCCAAAAGGGTCTTAGAGAAACCACATTATGCAATGGGAAACCTGGCTGCACAAGACTAAGTTTATTTATTTATGCAAATACACGATTTATAGGCACACTGGTGATTTGTTGTTCAGCTGTGCAATGATTAGGCAGAGCAATAGATTTTAACCAGAGTGTCAGCTTGGGTCTTTCCTACCTCTATTTGGCTATTATATCTAACAGTGAAGACACTGAAATAAATTGTTATTGCCTCTGATATGCAATAAAGTCCTTGGGAAGAGCCTCTGCACTGGGGGAGGGTTTCCTACACTGACAAGTCAGTGTTTGTACTGGACCTGTTTCTGTGCTGCCTTCTTGCCCCTTACATTTGGGGAAAAGTAACTCTGTGTAAAGCGCTCACAGTTCCCTCTAGTGCCATGGTGAAATCCTCCAGACTTTTGTACCAACGCTCATTGATTTTTGGGCATCATCCTTCCAAGACCAGCAGCTCTGCAGTGCTGTTTCCTCATGCCCAAAATGCTATCCAGCTCCAAGAACAGCTGCACAGATGTGCTGGGAGTTGGAGTGCTGGGCCCTCCTGATCCAAGGGGATTGTGAATAGCAGCAAATAAATAGGATTTGCTCTTGAAATGAAATCTTAGGAGTTCCTGCACTCCTTTTCCATGGAAATATTAATTTAGTGGAGAAAATAGTTGTCCACTGCCCTATCCTCTCCAGGCTACTTGGTGCCCTGTAGTCTGGGGCCAGGGGAGGTGCAAACATCCTTGTTGCTGCTGGCCCCAGTTCAGCATCCCAGAGTTGTCCAGGCACTCAGGTCAAGTCCCAACAACAGGAACCTTGCCTAAGGCAATAGGAAAAACCTTTTTCAGGGCAGGGACACCCTCAGCTCCTCAGCTTTTCCAACTTTGACCAGATGAAGTCACAAGATTTAAACCAGTGTCTGAAATCTCAGCCTGACTCCAGATTCCCTCCCTTGGGGACTTGCTAGCAAAGGGACAATTTCTTTCTCATAAGAACTGCTTAACACCACGTGCAGTTTGGGTCTGCAGGACAGCTTTGGTGGGGCTTTCTGGTGTCTGAAAGTAGAGATGAAGCATTTTCTTCAGCAGAGCTGTCTGGGGAACCCAGTGCCTTGGGTTGGAAGGCATCACCAAAGGGGTAGCGGGGACAGCCAAAGGTGATACAGAGACTCCATCATCAGAAGAAATGAAAAGACACTTTATTATTAGAAACCTACAGTTCTTATAGAAACAATGGTGGACCTAAGACCTGACTGGCCTTTAGGAATCTTCTCTCACACTATTGGTGAACTGTGACAGCACACTCTGGCGAACCATATCTATAAACAATGGTTACAGAAAGAGAGATAATAATTGTCTGAGTTCTTTTCTCTAAGATTCCCACTGCTTCTACACAGCTTCCCAGGATTTTCCTGGGAGAACCATGTCTCTCTCTGTTCAGGGGATATGTGATTCCACAGGAAGGAAGAGCTCTCTGGCTTCATCAGATCCCTAATTAATCAGCAGAGCAGCCCCAGGGTTGGTTTTCCTGTGCTTCCCGGGCAGATTTCTGCTTGTTTGAGCAGCTGACCTGGCACCCACATCTCCTGGTTGTGGAGTGCACACAAACAGGTCTGGAAATGCACCAGCGAGTGTAAAATGGAGAAAAAGCAAAAACTGAGGAGCGCTGCTCCTGCCAGTTCTACACTCTGCCTGTGGAAGGGTCGGGCTTTGCCTGGAGAGCAGCGGGCAGCCCGGATTTATTTTTGGTTTTTTTTCATTTCCTACAGGAGCCGGGAAGCCTGGAGCTCCCCAGCGCCCGGAGCCCGCGAGAGGGCGGCATCGGCTCGGGAAAGCCGCCGGGAGCAGCGGCGGGGGAGCGGGAACGGGAGCGGGGCTGGGAACGGGAACGGGAGCGGAACCGGCAACGGGACCAAGGGCCGGGAACGGGGCAGGGAACGTGGCTGGGAACGGGAGAGGAGCCGGGAACGGGAGCGGGAGCCGGGAGCGGGAGCGGGGCTGGGAAGGGAGCAGGGACGTGGCAGGGAACGGAGCAGGGACGTGGCAGGGAACGGGGCCGGGAACGGGCCGGGAACGGGGCCGAGAATGGGGCCGGGGCCGCCCGCGGCAGCTCCGCGCATCCCCCCACACCCTCCCGCATCCCTCTGGCACCGACAGCCGGCTCTTTGCAGAGCCCTTCACACGCTCAGATGATAAAGAGGACACTGCATCCTCCCTGGTTCACCCCCGCCCGTCCCCTTCCCCAGAAAAATTAATGCGGCTGGGCAGAGAGGAAGTGCAGGGTTGAACCGTAGGTCCTCCTCCAAACAAGCGTGGAGAGCGCCCGGAGCCGCGTCAGCCGCATTTGCGGGTCCGCGGGGCTGTAAGGGCAGAGCGCTGCGAGCAGATGAGATGCTGATGAAAGGGAAAGCATCTGAGCTTCCATGGCAACCACCGGGAGGATGCTCCGCTCCCCTCCGCTCCTTTCTGCTCCCCTTCCTTCCCCTCCCTTCCCCTCCGCTCCTTTCTGCACCTCCCCGCTCCTTTCTGCTCCCCTCCGCTCCTCTCCGCCGCGGAGGGACCCGGCATCCTCTGCTTTGCACATCCTTTAGATTCCTGGGTTACCGCAGCGTTTGTTTAGGGCCGGACTCCTCCCGCAGGTGTGTTATATTTAGTTTCAGTCAGCTGCACCGTGAGCTAATTGTAAATCCGAACCTGCGAATTTGCAGTAAAATGTAAGAAAGTAGCTCTGTAGATTTTTCACTTAGGAATCTGAACAGATAGATTTCCTTTTTTTTTTTTTCCCCACCCTTCTCCCGTGGCAAGGACATAGAAAAGGAATTATCCCCGTTTTATTATTCCTTCAGGAAAGACAATGGGAACCATTTGCTTTCCCACAGACATCTGCCCCTTGATGATTTTCTTTTCAAGGAAAGAGCTCCAGTCTCAGCCAATTCCTTTGAAAAACCCACTAAATAAAAGGCAAGTCATTTTTTTTCCTCCTGATTTAGAAGGACAAAGTAAAGACAAAATCCCACAGACCTTTCATCACTTGTGATTGTTCAGTGCAGTAGGACAATAGCTTGGTCTGCCTCAAGTGACTCCACTGCCTCAAGGTTTGGGTCTCTCTAATGACAATAGAATCCCTCCCTTACTCGTGCAAAGTGATTACCTGTATCTGTGTGCTGTGTTGCTCACACAGGGACCCATTTCTTTTTCTTGGTGTGGCTTTGCCAGGTCTCCTATTTCCATAAGCCTAGAGCATTTCCATTGCACCCCTAGAAAGTGCAGCCCGTTTGCACCATTTCAGAGGCATGTACTTTTATTTTAGTTGCCTGACTTTCTATATTTGTATAATTCATATATTCTGAAGCTCTTATATTGCTTCTTTTCTGGTTTTTTTTTCTGGCCTCATCTCTGCCCAATCAGGTATAAATAAATTTTGACCTTCTAGTTTAGCTGGTGAACTGTATGATCCTGCTGCAGAGAGTTCCTTGGCAGTCTGTAGTGCCCCTGTCTGTACACATCCACAGACCTCAGCTCATTTTTCCATGCTCTACTTTGCAGTTTTTGTGATGCAAATGGTGCACTGGCCTAAGAACTAGGTTTTACAGTCTTTTGTATCTATGGAAAATCAGCGATATATTAATCAAAGATCTAGATAGATTAATGCCAGGGAAAACTCAGAATTGGAAACTGTGTCCAAAGAGTAGAAAAATATCCACAGATGTTTACAGCACTTTCCATTTTTGCTGTAAACCACATGTGGTTTTTTGATGGGTCATCTGATATTCTCACAAGATCCCCGTGTCCAGCATTGACACACCCAGACAGAGACAGTTTTCTCTGGTTTAGACAACATTACACTTAGATAAATGGCTACAAGGTTTTGTTTGCTGCATTACACCAGAGGACTAAATGAGTCTCCTTTGAGGACAAAAGAAGGTCATATGTCCCTTTAATTGAAATTGCTCTTTTGGGATAGCACAAACAACTAGAAAATGAACACAGAATTGTTCAATTTCTGTTGCCTAGAATAGAAAAATGCACTCCTTTTCTATAATGTTGTAAATAATACTTACAAAAGCTTTCCTTTCTTGCCCAGTTTCCATCAGTGTACTAGCAAAGCAGCTCTGTGGTTTAAAGTCAATAATTTTTTGATTAAAAATTATGATTTTGCTCATTTTTAATTTATATTGTTAATATCTATTCTCTCAAAAGAAATTTCACTTTTCTTATGGACTTAGAGTAGGCAATTTCTGCTGCTCCATGCAATATGGAGCAGGAAACAGGGAATACAACACAGCAGGCTGGTTGGGATAGCTGTAAAATCAGCCTCCTCTGAATCTTCTCTTAATGGGGGTGGCAAAAACCAGAGCTTGGGACTTCAGGATCCAGTGATGTAAGGTGTGTAAATCCTATGCATTCAGAGCCTGGGCTCTTGGGCTCCCTGAAGTGCATTCAGGCAGAGCCACATTGCAAAATGCATGGAGGAATTTTTTTCCCCATCAAAAAACTGCTGAAAACCCATGGTTGTTTTGGGTGTTGTCTGGACAGTCCTACTGTCTGCTAGAGAGAGACCTACAAAACAGGGAAGCCTTTTGCTATGGTGGCAAAGCACATGGGAAATAACACATAACCTGACAGTCCCAGGGATTCCAATCAAATTAAGCCACGTGCTTACAAGCTCTGCTAAACTGGAACCAAACTGCATTAGCTGGCTTTGACCTCTGCACAGATCACAAACACCAAGCTGGAAACACCTGCCTCAGAGAGCAAGAAGAGCAAAAAAGCCCTGACTGGTTCCTGCTGAGGTCATTCAGGCTGATACCGAGCTCAGAGTGCAGTTCTGGGTTCCAGCAGAACAAAGGGTTAATTCTGGTGTGATGTGTCCCCTGTGCTGTGATTTGGGAAAATGAAAAACTAACCAGAGGTCTTGGCCAGTCTCTGTTGGCTTTGAGAGGGATGTGCCTGTGTATGGTAAAAGGGATCTTCTGCATGTAGAAAGGGACGGGCACAGAAGGATCTGGCAGCAGCAGCATCTTCTGAGAGATGAGGGGAGACAAATGTGGGCTGGCTTGGAGCCTGCAGTCAGTGGAGTGGCTCTTGCTTCTGTTGTGGGTGATGGGGGTGAATTCAGTCCTGTCTTGTCACCTGGGCTTGGGTCACACCAATAAGGAGCATTGCAGCACTGCCTGAGCCACCTTCCCACACTGCAACACCTTCCATTGCCACTGCAGCTACTCACAGGGACAGTGTGGGCTTCACAAGGATTTCACTGCTTAATCCCATTATTTTTATCGCACTATGATTTTTTTTTTCATCTGAAATGCTAATCATGGTGTGCTGAAACCCTGTTCCTTCAACACCATGGCAGAACTTACATGAAACACACTGGTTTAGTCCCATAAGGGTGCCAAACAGAAAATGGTGTGAGATCCATGGACGGCAGACTTTTATGTGAGTAAAATTAAACCTACTCAGCACTGGAAACCTGTCAGGAATTGCTGATGGCATCCATTATGGAAGCCATCACAGCTGTATCTGGGACTTCAGTTTCTGGAAATTTGCAGTTATCCATGGACCATGTTGAAACAGTCAGGCTCAGTTTTTCATGCTTAAAGCCTTTAGGTGTGTGTCTTGGTTTGGAAAGACAGGAGTCTGCTAAGGAAGGCAGGAGCCTCCCCTGAAATGGAGAATGTAAACCCTCCCCACCCCTCTAAATTGCTATAAATTTTAAATTAAGGGGCTCTCAGGCAAAAAATATGGGAGCAGGAAATAACAGTTCTTTAATAGGGAAAACAAAACAAAAAAAATAAAAGGATAAAATAAACAATGCAGTACACTAGAACAGCACTGACAGAGTCATAACCCAACCTGACGCCCTGTGGGTCAGGGTGTTGGTAGCAGTCCCATTGGAATTGTGGCTCAGCCCTCCTGTAGTGTCAGGGGTGGTTCTGTTGGAGCAAGGGGGTCCTGTAGAGAAGGATGTATTCTTCCTCCAAAGGTCCAGTGGAAGAAGAGRCAGCTGCTGTTCCTCTGGGGAATCCAGAGGAGAAAGCCATGCTGGTGTTTCAGAATCTCCAGATTGTATCTGGGTAGGAATGCTTGGCTCCTCCCTCTGGGCTCACATCTCCCAATGGGATGCTGCAGTTCTTATCAGCCATGCAGTGACATTCAATWRTCTGTTATCAGCAATGTCCCCTCCCAGGGAGGTGTAATTGTGGTCACTCAAAGAGGGAGATAAAGCAAACTCTCCACTTGACAAAGSTAATCYGCCATACAGATGGTAATGGAAAACAGCTTGCATTGCAATCTTCAACAGTGTGTGAGGAACTGATTCCTCTTCAGCCCATTTTCAATGCGCCCCATCCCAGTAGACGCTCTTTTGTTTGGTTTCACTTATTTTGAGAGACCCTTAATCATGTCCTGCCTTCATGAGGAGACTGAACATTTGCTTTGGGAAACCTCAGGGTGTGAACTGGATATCTCAGAGGCAGCTGGTTCAAGCCAAAATTCTCCATACAAAGAATAAATATCTCTAACTACTTATGTTTTCTCATTGAAACATGGTCAGTCTCAATACAAGCCAATAACATTTATTTATCAACACTTGTAAGAGCAACCAATGATAAGCAAGTCTCCTTTTTATGCGCTGCAGGAACCCTTGAAATGCAATTTAGTGCCAGGCAGAAGTCTGTGGTTTTCAGAATTGTCACAAACACTGGCAGCAATAAAAAGGTGCCTGTTCAGCTCACCCATAACTCTGTAATAGATACAGCACCAGAAAGCAGAAATTAGTATAACATAATGTAACATGATACAATAATACGATACAAACCTGAGTGATAGAAAGAAATAAAAGAATAATCTCTGAAGACAAAGCAATATCTTGGGTCATTTTGCACAGTCCCGTGAATGGCTTCTCAGTCCATCTCCCCAGAAACTGGCAGAACAGAAACAGATGACAAGAGGCAAAAGCACATCAGAAATTATAGGAAATATGCTGTTTAAAATAGGAAATATCCTATTTTACAGTTACTATCCAAATTACATTACAAGACAAATATTTTCTCTTTTAAACTTGCATACCACATCAAAGTGTCATCTGAGAACTACAATCTAACCAGGAAAATGTAGGCACTCCCATTATTACTGCTTTTCCCTGGGCAGGGAAGGGAGGTAGGGACGAGATTGGTCAGACCTTTTGTATTTCCAGTTTTCAAGGACTCCTTCACCAGTTTGCCTTACCTCCCATATTCCAAAATTGTCTAGTATGTTACCAGCATGATAATTAAAATAAAATAAAATAAAATGAAATAAAATGAAATAAAATGAAATAAAATAAAATAAAATAAAATGTAATTTTAAAGATTAGTTTTGCTTGCTACTTTTTACTGTCATTTTCTGCTACTTGCAAGCTGCTTTTCAGACCCTTCAGTATTATGCAGTTTATATATATCTAAATCTATAACTGGATCATTGAATTTCTGTTAGCATATCAGAAGAATAAAATACAATATCAAAAGTACTTTAGACTTTGTTTCATATGAACACTTTCAAGGATAAAAGCATCAGATAACCTGACAAAACTGCAATAAAAACTTTCCTAGTGCAGAATCAGGCCCAGAGAAAATCTTGAATGATTTGCTCTGCAGACTTCAGCCTATGAACATCTCACAAGACTCATCTCACAGATAATACAGATGAAGTGTTATTTCTTCAAAATGTGGAAGTGAGCATTGAGGGAAAGCCAATACGCAGTGAAAGTGCTCAGAATGTGAATGCTCCATCCAAAATCTTTTGGCATTTTCATTCCTTTTTTTTTGTCCTTGGGAGTGGCTGTCACTTTGGTGACCCTTCTTGTGACACAGTGGCTTTGCTGCCCTCACTGGCACACAACTGGTGTGAAGTGCCAGCTATTTTCCCTTACATCCATGGGGAGACCTCAGTGCCCTGACAGAAGTCCATGGAGCCAGGCTAGACTCCTGGCGAGTAGGATTTAACAGAAAGCAGAAGTGTTTCAGTAAACCTAAAAAGTCTCAAAATTTTCCCAGTGAAATGACACTGATACATGCTGTGCTCATGGCACTAACATCCCTGGGATAAATTACTGACATATTTGATCATTTGAAATAGCTTTGATACCTCCAATTTTTATCTGCTGTACGATTACACCTTGCAACTCCCTTATAAAAAAACCCTCTTCATTTCCTACCCATGTGGATGTATTTGACTAAAATCACACAGCCATTGGGCCTCATACTGCTAATACTCTTCAAAAGTTCTGTAGTCTGAAGCCCAGTACCACCCCAGTCATCCAGAAGGTCCTCCCATTAAAAACTTAATACATTTGTGTAAAAGGAGAAAAAATCCCAAACATACCCAAACCATTTGTGTCTACCACAGGGAGATCTAAAATGAAATAATTTTTGGTTTTCTTTCTGTTCCATATTCCATATTTGGGTTTCTTTCTGTTTCCATATTCCAAAAAAAGGTGAGCTACAGAAATGATGAGATACAAAAGCAGTATACACCATTTAATTGATTTTTTTTTGCCATTGTTTTTAAAATTAAATGTGATAGAAGATTTCTAGTGGGACAACCTACATGTTCCACTTAGATGCAGGTGGATCCACCTTCTTTTCCAGCCTGTGCAACCATTCTGAGACTGTGCTAGCAGAACTTTCTTTTTCTGACTTCCAGCAGGAGAAAACTTTCCAGAATTTAATTTCTGTGATGTCTGTCAGAGAGCATGAGTCTGTTCCCTGCACTGAGATCCTACGTGGTCTCCTTTAAGTGCTTAAGTTTTACTTTGAGTTCCTGGGGTCATCCACATAGGAAAAGTTCTCCCTTGAATCTGCCAGAGCTTGGACTGAACCTACACCTCCCTTATCTTCAGGTGGAACGTAGACATTACCCAACTTTTTTGGTGAGGTTTTTTTTGGGTTTTTTTTGTTTGTTTGTTGGTTTTTTTTGTGGGTTGGGTTTTTTTTGGGGTTTTTTTTTGGTGGAATTCAATTACAGGATGCTTTATCCTTCTGCCTTTGAGGGACACCCACACACATGTAGTCCCTATTCCAACAGGAATGTTGATCCATTTAGCCACTGCTTTTTAGAAAATAACATACCTCTGCAGGCAAATATTTATGGGAAAGCTGTCAGAAGGAGTTTCTCTGACTGGCTTCAGATCTGAGTTACACTGARTAGAAAAATCTTGCAGTGCAAATTGGAGACAGCCCACATTATTAGTATATAGACACAAGCAGATGTATCCCACATGATTCTTTTATTCGTAAGCCAAACACTCCAGTGGTTTAAGCATCTTGGTGATTCTTTGCAAATTATTAACTCAGCCTCCAAATTCAGTTCATGCTAGCCTTCCTTATAGCAGATTTTAGCAGATTTTCCCTTAAAGCTGCAAAAGAAGGTGACTTGTTCCCTTTCTTGCTTTTCACTTGCTCAGGAGTGAAGTTACCTTGGCTGCTCAGAGTTGCCTTTGCTTTGCAGCCCATGGCTGGGCGGATCTGAGCGCAGCACTCACAGCCATGGCTCTCTTCCCTCCTGGACAAGACAGGTTCAGTGCCAGCCTTCTCCCATTGAACCCTAGCAAAATCTAATTATCTGTAACAAGCAAAGGAAAAACCTGCTTCCTTTTCAGTCCTGAAAGCTGTACCCTCACTAACCACACCCAGCCTGCTTAAATTGAGAGAAATCACTCCTGGCTGGCCATGGTCACACCTGGAACTGGCCCAGTTCTCCTTTAAACTTGAGCAAGCACTGGGAAAAGGCACTGCCTTGCAGGGGTAAGGCCCCAGATCATTTTGTTGAGCCAGATCCATGCAAATATCCTTATGCAGCTGCCAAGGAGTCTCCAGACATGCACAGGGAGCAGGGCTTTGGAGGCAACCATGCACTGCCAGGCTGCTCTTGGTGAATCCACCATAACCCTCCCACCATGCACAGGGTGGGACCTGGAGTGCAGAACTGAGGTCATTTTATTCAGGACAGACCCACAGGACTCATTTTACTTAAATGCAGCTGGTGTTGAGGGCTGTGTGCACTTGGATCTCCAGGTCCTCCACCTTCTGCTTCAGAACCAGGGCCTTGCTCCCTTTACCCCAGCAATGCATTTATATAACTGTTCAGATAGGGATTTTTTTTGCAATGTAGAAAGGAAAATTACAGTGGCTGCTCACTCAGAGCAATTACCTTCCTCCCCAAATAGTCCCACTCCTTTCAGCAAGGGGTCACTGAGTGTGAATGAAGAGGAAGAGGTTGCCCATTCATTATCTTGCACAGCTGAGCTTGTTCTTTATGATTTTAGCTTCTTTTCTGATCTGAAGGTGCACAACCATGGGATCTGCGGGAGCCAAGGCTGAAGCTGGCAGAGGTGAACTCGCTGGCTGGAGCCAATTTGTTGATCCTGCCTGCTCAGTGACATTTTTTTTCCAAGTCTGTTCCATGTTTGGAAAGTCACCCTGCTCAGATTGGAAACTATGAAGAATCTTCTTTCCTCCTTTCTTACAAATTGGCTTCTCTGCACTCCAGAAATCACTGCTTCCCTAATATATAAACAGAAATATGGATGGAAAGTTCAAATGTGTACCATTAACAGTGGATAGTAATGAAGTCTATATTTATGAATTATGTCAAATTCTGATTTCATTACTTTGAACTCACTGCCCTAAGGAGAAAATGTATGTACTTCTGGGCTTCAGAAATCTGAACATCTATAAAACAGTGGAACAGTAGTGGTAGTATGTTGTTTTCCAAGCCTTTTTCCAAGCCTTAGAAGTCTTTCACATCTTTAGGTCCCCCAAAGAAATACATTGAAAAACATGTCTCCTTTTTATACAGCTCTCTTCCTTAGGAAAGAAAGAAGTTAAGGCACACAACTGTTAAAGATTCAACTTTTCTTAACTATCAACAGATAGTGAAACAGATGCTGGCAGGCAATTCTTCCACACCTGAAGATACAAAATTACAAGCATAAAAGGAATAAGAAATGCTCCCAGCATGCAGACACTGCCGGTAATCAAGAGATCCCACAGTTGTTCATACATCTCTGTGTAAGTAAATGAGCTCAGAGTCTCGGCATATCGAGGCAAGAGCTGCATCAACCTTTACCAAAAGGTGTTATCTGTGCAAATCACAACACACACAGGAAACAAAACAAGAATTGATCTGTGAGCTTCAGAGCAGACTCTGAACCAACAACCAAACACACAGTTCTTGACCTGCTCCATCTTTGGTCACTCCCTGAAAACCTTCCAGCACTATCTGCTGAATGCTGTTGCCACTGTCTAAGAATGGATACACAGTAAAATTGTACATATATTATACATATACATATATAGATATARTATATATAATACCATGATAATAAAATATAATATATATCAATTCACATTATGTAATATTGTAATATAATATTATAATATTAAATTATATTAATATTTAAATAGTAGTATTGAAGTTAGTATAATTATTAGTATTATTAATATTACCTAATACAAAATATATATTCTATTCTATTCTATTCTATTCTATTCTATTCTATTCTATTCTATTCTACACACATACAGAAATAAGCATGGATACGATCAAATAAACAACAGAAAATACTGGAAAATTTCATTGTGCAAAGCCTACAGTGTTGGAATGAACAATTCAGGTTCTCATTCTCATAGATATTTGTGCAGGGAGGCAGAGGCACTGAATTAAGAAATCAGGCACCCTGGTAGTGTCCACTGCTCTTTCACAGTGGTCTGGTACTGCCAGAGCCAAGGCACCTCCAGAGGATGAACTGTCCCACTCTTGAGAAAAAAGCCTCAGAGAGAAAGGATTTATCACCTTCTGAAGGGATCTCTCCCCATCAGGACTACATGTAAAACAAGCTTGTAGCAGATGTTTGACTTTCACAAGGCTGAAGTTAAGGGAGATGAATTCCTTCCCTGCATGATTCTGTCTGCTTGGAAAGTTGAAGGTAATGACACTCCACTCTCTCAGAGTGCTCATCTGAAGATCACTAGTGTAGGTATTGCAGTAAAAATACTCTGAAGAGGCAMAAAGGTTTCTGGAAGAAAAGAGTTTGAAATAAATAGGCCTACAGCTTCACAAGTTTTTGGAAATATATTTCCATGGGAGGAGACAAGGCAGGAATTATGGAATCACATCAGTGAACATCAGTGAGGCACAAGGAAATTCATACCTCTTACCAAACATCCTAATGTTCATCTCTGTGGGAAAAAAAAAGTCTTGGCTGTTGATGCATCCAGAAGCACATCAGTCCTGCCAAAATATCCAGTGTAATAAAAATATATCAAGTATTCCAGGATAGTGGAAAACACAGCCTGTGATTGGTTTGTAAGAGAAGTTACCACCGTGGAGCTTTGCAGGAATTCTCATCAGGCTGAAAAGAGTGGGCACTGTACCAACATAAATGTTTATTATTCATAGCAGTTATGGGAATATACATTTAAAACCCTTCATCATTAGGCTCATTCACAAAAGCTGTTCATCTGCTCCTCTGTGGATACTACAGCCCAGACTTTCCCCCCAGTCTATGTGCAATCCAACTTTCTTTTTCTTCCTAGCCAAAAAGGCACAGTCTGCTCCATGTGAGGGCTCATTTTTAGCAGCCATTTATCTATTTATCACATTTATTTCACAAAACAAATTATATAGGAAAAAGGGGCTTTGAACATCAAGGATCATTTTCAACCTGTGGTATTCTTGAGGCATCTCTAGTTAGTAACTAGAAGGTATTCGTGATTTTGCACTAAATAGGAGTATTGTCCTTGGACAATGATTCTACCACATTTCCTGTCCTGCAACAGTTTAACTTTTGATTTCATGTTGGTTTATTTTAAAGAGAAAAAGATATGCCTTTCTATAGGGATATTACAGACAGAATCCTGCAGAAAACTGCTGCATCTTTCCAGCAGAAATATCCACTCTCACAAATGATACTTTAATATGATAATCTAAACTAAACCTTGCAAAAAGAAAATGAAATCTCTGGAGCTGTCCAGCAATTCATCAAATCTCCCTTCATCCTGAAGAGAGAGGGCCCCACATGGAGAAGGAACAGGGCTGGCTCCACACCAGGGAGCTGTGCTGGACTCAGAGTGTGAAATAAGGAGAATTTTCTTGGCCAAATGCAGGCACGTGGCTGCACTCCCCGAGCCAGCTCCCCTCAGCTCAGTCCCTCCCAATACCCCTGTGCATGTCCTTATCTCCTCCCTGCTGTGAAACACCATCCCTCAGCTCAAACCTCACTAAGCAGAGCTTAAGCCAAGGCACATSGCCTTAATTTGGGCACATGAGGAGCAAGTTCCAGTTATTGAGAGCAAACTGGGTCAAACACCCCATGTTTACCTGCTTTAAAAAAATATGGRCTACTTAAAAAAAGTTTATGAGGTGTGGGATTTTTTTTTTCTTAAGTAACTTTTGCAAGGACATGAAATGAAAGGCTGAGTCTGAGGGACATTTGGCTGTCCTTGCACTCTGAAGGCAAAGGCACTCCAGGGTACATGAATCCTCTGGGAATAGGAATATTTGTAATGTCATCCAATAACGTCTTATTTTCCATTTGTCTAAGTGTGTGGCCAACTGCCTTTTCACAGCCCAAGACCTAAAGCTCTTTTACCACCTCTTAGCTGGTTCCACTAACAAATTGGCTTCAAGTTCCTCTGTAATTTGTGCCAAGTCATATCAAGCTCACTAGAGAGGCAAGATGGACTGCATGTTTTACATTTGCATAGGGGTGCTCAGATGGGAAGGTTGTTAGGTTGATTGAGAAATATTTGTGGTCAACGTTTTTGTGAAAAATGATCTGTCAAACACATCAGCCTAATTACAGGGGCTCAGTTTCTGCCAAGATATAATTAACAGTCTCAGAGTGATATTAAGTGCTGTGAGAGTTCATTTTGAGATGAAACTTGGCCTGCAAGACCCATATCCAGGACTTTTATTTTTACAAATATGCTTTATAATAGGACAATTATAATAACTCTGAACTAATCTTTTAAACACATTTAAAATTATTTGCCTATTTCTAGCAGAACTATACATTTCAAAGCATGGGTTTCTATCACTTCCAGCACTGTAATTTGGGGTGGCCACTGTTGTTTAGTCCCTCACACAAGGATCAAGGGGCAGGATCAAATGACAAAGTATAACAACAGAAAAATTAAGCTAAATGCCAGGTTTGATGCAAACAGGAATGGGATCCCTTCTCTTCACTTGCCCTCAACTCAGTCAGCTGTAAGCAGTTATTTGAGAGCAACTCTCTAAAGCCATGAGACAGCATGAGCTCCCCAGCCCTGCATTGCTGCCTCACCAAGRGCCAGGCCAGCAGGGAGCTCTGGGGGCACAAAAATGTCATTTTGAAGGCAGGCCAGGTCATTTTGGGGTCAGCCAGGGGCTGAAGTGCTGACACTGGAGTGAAAGAGCCCTGAGTCTGTGTGTGCCCGGGAAGTGTCTGGCTCAGCAGCTCAGATCCTGTCTGCTGCCTCTGTGATGAGCAGCAGAGTCACTGTATGGTGACAGTGTTCTGGTTTTTGGAGTCCTTCGATGAGAAGATGGCAAAAACCCCACTCTGCCACCACTGCTGTGGTACCCAGTGAACTGAGCATCCTCCTAAACAGCTGCTTAGGAACAGACCAGCCCAAAATGTTACATTTCTGACACAGGCTACACTGCTTCCCTTCCACATTTCTAAGTCAAAAATACTGGGAAGACCACTTCAAGTTCTCACTTTSAGCCTGCAAGTAACTGCAAGCTAAGAGCAGTTTCAGCCCTGCTTAAGGGGAGAGCTAAGGATTTCCCTTGCTGGGCACAAAGCTCTCTGTAAGTTRGAATTAAACTCTATCAGAGCAATTTACAGAAAGATAAACTCAGGCATTTAATTCCCTATCTGGAGAGCTGGATACGGTAAAGAAGCTGAGATTAATCTGCATTTATCATCTCCTGGTATTAGGGCTGGCAAGGTAACCTGCTCTTATGTAATTGGACTAATAGCTGTGGTTTATTAACATCATTAAATCAGTGCTGCCTAGTAAACTTTCCTTTTAGCTGCCTTATCTGCCCTGGAGAAAAGGACTGGATGCACATTCTTCCACAYTGTGTGTGAATCAGGCATGGACACAGATGAGTCAGGGGGCAGCCCTGATTGTTTTAATGAGGAAGAAGCAGGGATTGCTGGGTTTGATGAGCAGGGTACCAAAGAGCTGCTGTACTTGGGCTGGGCTGGCTGCAAGCAATCCCTGACAGCACAGAAACCCCAAATCCACAGTAATTCTTGTTACTCTCACAGAGAGAAAACATAGTTGTAGCTGTGAAAAACRCCAATCACTTGTTTTTAGAATTTTAAAAGTTTAATAGTAATAAAATGGTTATAAGAATAGTAATATAATTAGAGTAATAAAAATTTGAACAATTTGGATTAGGACAATACAAGACAATAAAACAAAGAGTTACAGACAGTCCAGGTACCACTTTCTGGGTAAAATAAGCCCGAAAAAGGACCCACGTTAACAGAGGATTAACCCTTAAAAGCAACAGCCTKTTGCATATTCATACACCTCATACATGATGCATAAATTCCATYCAAACAAAAGATTCTGTCTTGTCAGTGTCAGCTTCTTCCTCTTAATCCTGATGCCATCTTCATGGCTGAGTRAGGCGGGAAGAAGTTMRTTTCTTCTGATAAGAGAGCAATAAATTCTTTTCTATGAAAGATTTAGGKGTCCTGTGGCTGCTATCTCGGTGGGAGTACCTCATTCCTCTCTTTTTAAAAAAAGTATCTCACATAGCATAGTTTCTATTTTAACCTAAAACTAYATTTAACACACTATTTAAGAAAATTARTACAGCATAACTTTCTAACRTAACACATATAATATTCATTTTAATATTTGYGARAAGCCAATCATAAAATATGCATTTTTCACATAGCAAAGGAAAAGGGCAGCTTGATCTGCTTTGCCATAGGGTATCTCAAAGCAAATGAAGATTTTGTATTTATTGGCTTCTTTGAGGGTAAAGGATTACAAGGAGAAAGCACTTCCTTGTGTTGTGCCTCTGCCATCCTGATGAGGCTGCAGTTTGTCAGGCTGCARTTTGCACAGACTACATTATCAAAGGAGATGCTACACAAGGAAAGAGGGCTGGGCATGCTTGGAGGCACTGGATGATGTGTAAGATGCAARTAAATAAATAGAAATGGGAAAACAAAACACAGGCCCAAGGAGTGCTTGCCTCTCTTGGTTTGTTATTTAAAGTCTGGTGGATTTTTTTCTTTTCTAACCATTTGCCCTTATAATTGGAGCAGTAATGGGTGAAGAGAAATCCTCAGTTCCTGCYGGTGCTGCCTCTGTTTTCTCTGTTTTCCTGCTAAGGTAGTCTTCTAAATTCCCCACACCTGAGTTTTGTCTCTCTGAGTCCTGAATATTTACTTCCTCAACAAGGGATGCCATATAAAGGGAACATCAGTATGGGTAAGATAGAGAAGTGAAATTATGTGGAAAKTGAGGAAAATTAAAATCAATAAAATAGCTATGCGAGCCCTAAGTGGAAAGCACAAGAGGAGAGGAAAAAAGCCTTCCAAGAGTTGTAAGGTTTGGAGTGTGTGTTTCGAAGAGATGGGCCCACAAAAACCCAAAACACCAGAGAAGATGTCAGGAGAGGAGATGGCCACCAGCAGTAACTGCTCACCAGTTTATTTGCTGTGATTTATTCACTGAAAAAATTTTCAAGCATTGGAACAGGCTGCCCAAGGAAGTGGTTCAAGGTCCAGTGGTGGACTTGGTAAKGCTGGGATAATGGTTGGACTCCATCATCTTAGAAGTCTTTTCCAGCCTACACATTCCTGTGATTCTGAGTTTTTCCTCTATCTTAACAATGAACTCCAGGCACCAGACAATATCTTGTTCATGTAAATTAGACACAAAAAGCAAAGTTGCATCAATGATGTGATCACAAAGCATTTTTTGTGTTGACCACAATAATGACAAAAAACCTTATTATGGTCATGCCAAACAAAATGCCACTTACAGCAGCCTTGTCAAAGTTTTTTATGTCACTTACTCTGATTAAAGGTTTGTCTGTGGAATTGCTGCCAGAACTTTCATTCTCTGAAACAGTCAATATTGATATAACATAAAAATGCCTCTGTCTATATGTTAATGCCTTCTCTCAAAGAATAAAAAAAAAAGTGGATCATCCTGTTCTTCATCTGTTTTTCTATGAAGTTAATTTAAAAACCTGAAATAAGAGCAGCCCACTGAGATGAGCTTGTCTGATTGTCATCCTGGAGAGTGATGAGTGTTTCAGAATATGAATGTGATGACCTCCAGGACCTGGCTGAACTAGTGCCTAGCTGACAACATTTAAGCAGCTTGGCACTGCCAGGACTCACACTTTGCAAACCAGAAGGTCAGAGGAAGAGATGGCCCAGGGTGGGAGAAGAAAGTCCCCGTGATTCTCAGTGCCCTTTGCCTGATACGTGGAACAGCTCATCCTCTCTCTTTGTTCTCTATGCTGCCCTGTGGGCCTGACACTGTGGGGCTGTGATGGTATCTCTGAACTGAGCTATTTCTTTACAGAATTCATGGCCTGCACCTTCAGAAAATGTTAATTTCATAGAGCATGAATTTCAGTTCCCAAAACTAGACTAATCAAGTATGGTCTTGTATCCCATCGGTGTAATAATAAATTAATACATAATCAAACTGATGTAGTTGTTGTTGCAAGCCATGACAAATGCCTAAATGCTGTGGATGCCACATTAGAGGTGGCTTAACTCCTTTTGCAGGTATTTGCTTTCCAGTGTAGAAGACCTTTTCTTTCCATGCATTCATTTCATTAGTTATCATGATTTTATAGATCATTTTTACCTGGAGGAGGTATTTCTGTTTTAAACCAGTGTTGCGGCTGGCCATTTGTCCGGTGCAGGGAAAAACTTCGGACGCTCAATRTGAGTGCTCAGAAAGCTTCCGTTTATTAGAGAGAGCACCAGACATTTATACACAACAAGTAATAAGCTCACACATATTCTAAAGCTGAGCAGTCTATTGGTTATATTCTAGATGKGAAAAACGCCAATCACTTGTTTTTAGAATTTTAAAAGTTKAATAGYAATAAAATGGTTATAAAAATAGTAATACAATTAGAGTAACAATGATTTGGACAAACTGAGTTAGGACAATATGAGACAAAAAGACAAAGAGTTACGGACATCYGGGTACCTCTTTCTGGGCAGCASGAGCCCGAAAGAGGACACCCACTAACAAAGGATTAACCCTTAARAACAATAGCCTGTTGCATATTCATACACTTCATACATGATGCAGAAATTCCATTCAAACACAGGATTCCGTCTGGTCATCGTCAACTTCTTCCTCTGAATCCTAACAGCACCTTTGAGTCGGGAAGAAGTTCGTTTCTTCTGAGAAGAGGGCAATAAATTCTTTTTCTCTGAAAGATTTAGGTGTCCTGTGGCTGCCACCTCGCTGCAAGTCCCTTCTTTCAAACAAAGCATCCCACATAGCATAGTTTCCATTTTAACAATCTTTATAACCTAAAACTATATTCAACACAGTACTTAAGAGAATTAACACAGCATTACTTTCTAACACAACACATACAACATTCATCTTAATATTTGCGAAAAGCCAATCATAAAATACATGTGTCTTTCACA
>JACDOX010000111.1:22305-107721 GCA_014549065.1 Cardinalis cardinalis
AAGGGTTGAATCAGTAGGAAATTCTCTTTATTATGGGCAGCCCCTGGGGGCTCTGTGCATTTGTGTTTCTTCACTCGGTGCTCTCCATGTGCCACCTGCAGGCTGAAGCCATGTCCACATGGGAATGCTCCCAAAGTGCTCAGTGAATTTCTTTTAATTCCTGAATATAAGCAAGGCCCAAAAGCTTCGTCTGCCCTACAAATACAAGTTCAAACCCAGCCGCCTTTGACTTTTGTCATTGTCTATGTGGATAAGATGCAGATTGTTCCTTTTCTAGTAAGCACAGGTTTGAATTAATCCAGCTTTCCTCAGATCACATTCCAGAGCAAGAATTCCAGTTTCAAGGCTGTGCACATTTGCMTGGCTTTGTCTTTTGTCAGAAGGGAGGGGAAGGAAGGCTGCTGCTCCTATCCTAAGCTACAGTGCAACTCGCCCACGGGATAATTTCCACMGAGCAGTTCAGTGTGGAAAAAGCTGTCTGGCAGTGAATACTCAGACGGTTCATTAAGGAAAATTCTGGTGAAGAAACTTTGTGTCTAGAAGTGATGAAAAGTTAATGAAACACACGCAACATCCCTGTGATCTGCAGCTCATTTTGAGCAGAAGCTGATCTCACACAGGTGCACCCGAGGATTTTGGTGAATGTTTCATGGGTGTTTGGGCATGACCCAGACCTGGAAGGCAGCAGAGAAGGGAGCAGATGAAGTGCCAGGTGCACAGAGGGAACCAGGGCAGTGGAGGGGAAAAGGGCTCCCCCAATGTTTCTGAATGAGAAACAGACAACAATMAGTGAACACAAGGATTTTAAATCTGTAGTACCCTGGCTACCAGATCTAAGCAAATGAGCAGCTAATTAGTTGAAAGTAAGTCTAACCAGGGAACTAAGATACAGTGAAGGACAGGATCCTGTTTACAGTGCTGCTACTACAAGACTAGAATAAAATGTTGGTTAAYACATATTTTGCAGCCCATTGTTTGCCTGAGAAGCTTGCTATGGTATCTGTTTTAGATCTGGTCTACAAACAAGCCAGTTAAGCGTAGAAAAGGAACTGGTAATGTGTATGACATGGCTCAATCCTACTTTTCATAGCAAATACATTAGAAAGTCAGACAGATGCTATCTGGGAAGCAGGGGGAATCCCCAAAAAAATGATACAAAATACTCAGATTCTGTGAACTTGCAGATAAATTTGTTCCAATGCTCATACCACCATATAACATAACAAAAACCAGGCTGTAATGCTGAATGCCTATGAGCTTACAATTGCTTTTCCAGCTATGTGTAAATTATGAATGCATTTTGCTGTTCTGGATTGTGTAGTTAATAAGACTCAGCCTGCTTGGAAATTGGCTTGTCTGTTTAGAAAGGCAGGGTATGTGTGAAAGAGGAATGGATAACCAACAGGCTCACAGCTCTGGAAATAACACCTCCTGACAGAGCCTGAGTGGAGCAGCCCTTCACCCAGGAAGAGGCACTCAGCCTTGCTCATGCAACATTACATGCCCTGACTGCCCTAGCAAGTGAGGCCCTTTTYCCCTGCTTCACCAAGCCCAGTGAAACAGCCTTCCATSGGGAAAACACTTCCCAGCAGGCTCCTTCCTCCCCTTGTCTTACAGATTTTCCATATCTCAGGTGCATCAGGTGCAGGTTTCCTCAAATACTCAGTCACTGACAGGCACGAGATAACCTGGAAACAGCATGGAATGCTGAGATGGTGGAAAGCAAAAGTGMAAACTACAAAACCTGAAGAAAAGTTCATTTCCTGTTTCTATGGGACACTATCCTTACAGGATGAAAGCTCACCTGGAGTTCACACAGGTCTTTTCTATGCACATCATAGATACTTCTGAAATAAGATGGCCACTGCCATGAAAGAGAGAATTCAAGATGTAAAATAAAGTCCTGATGGCTGTGTACTTCTTACTCTAAGTGCATAGCAGGGTCTGGTGTTTTTGCAAGCCTCCCTTGCTGCTGGTGGTTTGGCTGCTCCCGCTGATGGTTTGGCTGCAATAGAAACGGTGCATAAAATGGGTGTTTTAATCTGTGTACTTAAGGATTAAAGAGTAGATCACAAAAGTAATCAAAAGGCAGGAGGAAGTAAGAGGCGGAGATAGAGTGACCAGGTCACAAATGAGAATGGACCTGCCCTGCTCAGCAGCTCCCAGCAACACCTACAAGAGCTTTGCTCCAGAGGTTTTCCCTTGAAATCCTTCTCCCCTGATCACCACAGGCTGCAGGATTCTCAACTGCCCCCTGGGCAGAACAGCTAGGTACTTGATTTTCTCCCCTGATGGCTCTTTTTTACTTGAAATTCTCTTTTGYCTCCTGGCAATTATTTGCTGCTCCCAGACAGGCTTTGTAAAGCCATGAAACCGCTGGGGAGCCGTTGGTGAAACAGCCTCAGAAGGGCTGCTGGCCTGATTGCAAAGTATCACATTAACMAAACCAGGACTTCTTCCCCCTGCTCAGCCTACCAGCAGGGCTTCTGCTTGATCACTCACTGTGTGGGAGAGGAATCCAGACACTGCTGCATTACTCACTGGCCTGAGCAGGGAAAGCCTCTCCATATGCTTTTCCCAATGTGTGTGTACACATTACAAACTGAACTCTTACATCAGTTGCTCTGATTTTGTGGTAGTGATAAAGGGATCAGAGTAGGCTGACTCTGTCTCAGGGGAAAAAAAAAAGGCTTTTAACATACTGATGTCTGATTTTTTCCTTGRTATTCATGCCAACCTTTTTGATGGGCACGCCAGCCTAGATGTACAGAATTATTACAGCCAAGTTAGCACAAATCTACTCTGGAAAATACCAGAGTAGTATCATTGTGGTATCTCTTTCCATCCTTCATTTCAAGTACATATTATTGCAATGTGTGTTCATGGCCTGTTTTATTCAACTAAAGCATCAGGTACTTGAGATTGAAATGCCATTAATCCATTTTTATTTAGTTATCATAAACACAAAGCAATATTGTATTTAGGATACACTGTGCACACTAAAGGAATGTGTTTAATTACTTTCAGCAGATTTGAATAAAGCAGAAAGAAGGAGGTAATTGCTCAGGTAAGAAAGGAGCTGAGTTTTACAGGGAAAATATTTTTTTAATGGGAAAATGAACATTGGAGAAAGCCAAGAGTGCATTTGTTTGATTTGAAAAGCAAAGAGAAGATGGATATAATGATGCTGGATGACAAAGACCATTGCTCAGGAAGGAAACCTATTTTTTTCAGTGTATGAGAGACCAAAACTTATGGTCTGGCACTGATGTTGACAATGAAATGGCTTTCAAGTAATACATTTCCCCTGTGCRGGGTTTAAAGGCAATACTATAGGAAAAAGAGACATTAAAACAACATGGTTTCTGAGAGGCAATAGGTGTTGAGAGGGGAGAAAATGGGCAGTGGGGTTCTAAAGGCAATGACTCAGCTTTGTGAGCAGCTGCTGGTGCTGGGCAGGCTGAGAACACCTGAGAGAGGCTGGTGAGGTGTCCTGACTGCCATCCCCAGCCCTGCACCCAGCATGGACCAGGCTCTGCTCSCTGGGGCCCAGCAGTGGGACAGGAGGAACAGGCAGAGAAAGTGATGCTCAGGAAGTTCCACCTSAACATGAGGAAGAATTTCTTTCCTGTGCAGTGACTGAGCACTGAACAGATTGTCCAGAGAAGGTGKGGAGTCTCCCTCACTGGAGATATTCCAGAGCCTGTGCCATGATCTCTGGGATGACCCTGCCTGAGCAGGGAGGTGGGAGTAGATGACCCATGGTGGTCCCTTCCAGATCCATTCTGTGATTCTGTAAAAAACCTTGTGAACCCCCAACTTAGAAATCAGCCTCCAAATGGGCACTTGGGGGCAGTGGTTGCTCGGCTGTAAAGGAAGGCAGGAACAATTCCCCAGCTGCTGGGCAGGAACTGAGTAAGCACTTCCTTAGCCAAATACCTGGGATGTGAATGCAGCACAGACCAAACCACGAGCTCTTCAGGTCCTGGAGGGCTCCAGCTTTCAGAAACACTTTAATRTGCTGTCACAGACCTGAATTACGAGGTGATTCTTTGGTTTTAATTTGTCTTCATTTCTCAGGGCAGCATGTAGCCAGGGAGGGACTCACGAAATGAGGTGGGTGCTGCTCTTTAGCATTTGTCCCTTCCTATTTACCTGTTGGCTGTTCATGGCTTTTTACAGAAGGAGAGGAGAAGCCTGACTCAGAGAAGGCTACAGGTGACATTTGTACCAGGACCAGCTCCAGTGGATGTTGGGATGGACATTCTGGTTTTCAAGCATCTCAATGAAGACATTATTTAATACCAAATCCTTAAACACCATTGAACTCCTTTATCTGCTTCAGACTGGCAAACACCAAGAAGAAAAGAACATAACCCTTTCAAATGTCCTGATATTCCTCAAARGAGCAGACCCAGCAATAAGGTAGGATAGTAGAGGTGTTTAAAAACTGCATGTTTTTAAGGTTCCTTCTGACCCAAACCATTCTACAACAAAGGGGACAGATCCAAAACTTGCTAATGGTCTTCAGAAAGTCCTCTGAAAAGTGCATAACTCCAAAGCTGTGGAGGTTCTTCAGCATGACTTTTCCACAAGGAAAAACAGATGKACTTGGCATGGTTTCTGTGGGTAACAGAGAGAGGGGTGCACAGATGTGCATAGGTGGATGTGGCTGCTCCTAACCCCACTTCAGTCGGTTTTTGATTTTCAGGGCCCTCTGCCTGGGTAAACATTGCTCACTGCCCAGGTAAAAACACCTTTTCTTTCAGCAGGATGGAAGTAGGAAGTCATCAACACTACAATAAAGAGGGATGTTGCATAAGAAATTAGGGCTTCTTTAAAACTTCTTGATGAAACACAGTGAAGGTGTAAGGATKTGGTCACAAAGGGTTTTATGAATTATAATTTCAAGGTTCAAAAGGACAACTAAGACAAATGTCAAGGCCCCACTYTTCAGAATTATTCCAAGGAGGGAAAAGCAATCTAAAGAAAATAATGATGAKTTCCATGCACCATCCCCATCACAAATTTGGGAATAATTTTAAGGAATAATTTTAAGTTTAGTGGTACAAACAAATAGCAGAGAGAAGATTTATGGTGTTTTATAATGTAGCTTTGTTTCTTTTATTCTATGCCAAATTGCCCAGACTCTGTAATGCATTAGGACATAAAAAAGCACAACTGTCAAAATCAAAGGGCAATGTGGATGGAAAAAACTCTTTAAAATAATGAGACCTCTTTCTCCACCTCTTCTGAGATCTCACTTTCATAATTACATAAGAAAGACTGMATTAAGTCTTTAAGTGCAAAACAAAACTCCTTTTTAAAGATATATTAAATTTGTCATAATTTATGCACAAATCATGGCTGCTAATTTTATGCATTATTCATTTTTTAATAGTCTAGGTTTTGGACCTCTCAGCTTGTCAACCAAGGGRGGCAGTGCAGTGTTTCACAGGAAAGAAACTCTGTAGAGGAAAGGCTGGAGAAGCTTTTAGGGGTTTTCCTGACATGAGTCCTCATGGGCCCTGAGCTTTCTGCTCCCAGCATTTATTTAATAGAAGAACAGCTGGAGGTGCCCTGTCTCACTTCAGGGGGTGCAAAAGGCAGGAGAAGAGATGTGCTCCAAGCAGAAGGACCAGCCTGGCTTTGATGTTGTTTTTCTTCAGAGGCAAACTCAAGTTGAGAGATTGAAAAAGCTGAGGGATAACCCAGCATCTACTTTAAAGACTATTATTTTCTGCAGGCTTGGCAGCAAATTGAAGTAGGAGTCCTGTTTTTTTGTTCCAGGTTGTTCTAGGAGCTGTCATTCTTGCAGGGTTAATTCTATTTTATCTTTTATAATTTCTGAATGATATTAAAAATGAGAACTTCCTTTGGTCAATCAGTTCAGCACATTCCTCAGCAGAGAACTGGATAGGAAAATTCATGGCCTAATCTTGGTAAATTTAATAGAGGCTGCCATCAATGGGATGATGATGATTCACTGCCATCAGTGTTAAATCTACATACATGTTGCCAGAGGCAGGTCCAGAAAATGGGTAGAAAAGCAGGGAAAGTTTGTAGATATTCAACTATCATCCATCACTACTTGGTAACAAAGCAGAAAGAGTGAAAGAAAAAAATTATTCTGACATAAAACTGTTTTCTGGCTGAAGAAAAACAGAGRCATAATTAATAATATTTAATGCAGAATTAACAGTCCTTAACACTTTCCCCTGAAAATGGTAACAAAGATCTGGGTTTTATCAGTTTTGTGTTSTCCCAAATAGGCCATTTACCTGTGTGCATTGTAAAACTAACTTTTCTCAATTAATGGTAATGTCAGGGKTTTTTTTATTCCAATCAGACTGTTCCAAAAAAGCAATAAGCAATGTGAGATTAGCTTAAGGGAGGAAAAAATCAAACGAAAAAAAGCCCCAAGCATATTATGCCTGGTGGATTTTTGCTATTACAATTGCACTTCCACCTCCACTGTTAATAAGGCTCTGGGTGAAATTGGTTTCTTTGATGATAGAAAAAACAGTGACGTACTTCTAAAGAATTCTTTTCCTTGCAGAAGCTATTATAAGCAGAACAATTGTGTGGATGCAAAGGAAGGCAAATTTCAGAAACAGAGTGTGAATCCTTCYCTCACAAATCATTTAGCAATGGCAGTGCCCATGCAAGTAGTCATCCAAAACCTGGCTACCACARTAGCCTGAAATCCTTTGCTTTGTGGAGGTGTAGGTGACAGAGCCTGGAGRAGACAAAGATGAAGTGCAAGGGCCACCTCACATCTAACACACCCACAGCACACAGCACCTTCTGCTCAGAAGTTAAGAAGCTGTTCTGAGTGTGTTGTGGCTGATTTMCAGCCATGGCTTTGGCTGTCACAAAAAGTGTGAATTTAATCCTTTACGGGTGGCAGGGGTTTGTTGACTGGAGCCAGCTTTGAGGAACAGAGCACTTGAGTGTTTTGTATGTTGATGTTTCATGCCTGGGTAGAGAAGAGATGATAAAGCCACCACAAGTTTGGGTTTTACAGGCTGGATGAAAAGCACTGGAGAGGTTTCATTATTGCTGCTCTTCAAAAGCTCTCCGTAGTGCAGCCTCACTGAATGCAGTGCATTCAAGCCATCAGAAAAGAAGAGTTGTGATATTTCACTCTTAGGGTAAGGAAATGAGTAAATGAGATACCACTGAGAYCCCTCTCTGTACCTGAGAGACCCTAAATTGTCCTCACTGAACTGCTGCAAGGAGAGAAAGTGAAGGAAAACCTACGCAGAGGAAAGGGGGAATCATAAGTATTGTATATGTGGGGTGCCCTGTGGCAGGAAGGAATGATGAMTCTGACTCCATGTTCTCAGAAGGCTAATTTATTATTTTATGATACTATATTATATTAAAGAATATTATACTAAACTATACAGAAAGGATACTTACAGAAGGCTAAAAAGATAACAACCTTTTATTAATAATAACATTAATAAATAATAATAAATAAAGAAGAATAAGAAGAGGAAGACAAAGAGTAAAAATATATTTTATTAATAATAATAAATAAAATTTGTGACTCCCTCTAGAGTCCTGACACAGCTTGGCACTGATTGGTCATTAAGTCATAACAATTCACATGAAACCAATGAAACAATCACCTGTTGGGTAAACAATCACCAAACACATTCCAAAGGAGCAAAACACAGGAGAAGCAAATCAGATAATTATTGTTTTCTTTTTTCTCTGAGGCTTCTCAGCTTCCCAGGAGAAAAATCCTGGGCAAAGGGATTTTTCCAGAAAATATGAATGCCACAGATAAGGACAGAGCCCTCCCTAGCCAGAGAGCATTCAGGTACTCTGGCAGGGTGTCATCCCCCCTTTGCTGTGCCCTGCAGTGTACCCTGGGCCTTTCCAGGCCAGGTGGCCCCTTGTTAAAATGATCAAAGGGAGGCCAGATTGCTGCTGTGTCTGACACCAATCCTCTACTGCATCCTGCCTCTTTCTCTCTCAGAACAAAAAAAAAAAAGAAAAAAAGAAAGAAAAAAAAAGTTGTTTTAGAAAGCTAAGACCATCCTGCACTGTTTCCAAGGACCAAACACTGCTTGCAGAGCACAGGCAGAGGCCTGCTGAGGGACTGTAAGTGATGCTGTTTATTGACCACTGCCACTGGCAATACCTTCAGTGCACTACTGGGTCCCTCAGGACACCTTGCTCAGGTGCCTTGGGATTGCAGAGGACACCTGAGGCAGGGCCTTGGAGTGAGTGTGAGAGGACCTTCAGGATGAAGCAGAAATGTGTTGTCTCCCTGTGAGCAGCCTCTGCCTTCAAGAGACTTTGAGGCACCCCAGTTCTTCCCCCAGCCCTTGCTGTGCCAGCTGAGCTCCCAGAGCACTGCAGCCCACATGAGCCTGGATCCATTTCTGTGAAGAGCTGCACTCTGCCCTTACCTAGAACAAAATCAGCTCTTCAGGAGAGTTGTTGCAAACAATATGATCCTGAGATGGGAGCTCTGTAAATGAGGTGCTGTAACATGAGAACAAGTGAAGCATATAAACAATTTATTCTCATCTGTCAGAGGAGCTGCCCTACATTAAAACCAGATCACCTTTGGTTGGTGCCAGAAGTATTTGTAGCAAAAACAAGATGGACAGTCCTAGGATCACTGTGCCCCTTTTTGAAAGCACATGTGCTTATTTTTGTTCCCAGGTTTAGAACAGAGAAGTGGTTTGGAAACACTCACAAGACATCCTGGCACAAATGCAAGACCATGTTTAGGCAAATCAGAGTACAGTTAAATGTAATTTTGGAGGATTGTATGTTTGATTAATCAGTCTGGTGGYATTCTCCTGGGGAATAAGCTCCATGCTTGGACAGTGTTATGATTTACTACCCAAATACCACAAGTGCCTGCAGTCCAGAGCACAATGGTTCACTTCCAGTGAAACAAAATCCAACACACATCTTGGGACTCTATCTGGTAGATCCAGAGATATTTCCTGACAAGAGTCTGCCTCRAATGCTTCATGCAAGATGTATGTGACAGGGAAGAAAGGTTTTCCTCAGGTCTGTCAAAATTTTGGACCTGCATTCTGCAGAGATACATTGCTTGGTGCCAGTACTAARACAAGTGTGACATTTGTATGTCCCCACCCCTCTCTCTCATATTGCCAAAGCATATGGGAAAGRTACTACAGGGAGCAGCTTTTTCCATACAATTTTTCCAGATGCATCGTCTTTAACACTCAAGCATGAATCTTTTTTGCTCTGCTGAGGCTGCACCATCAGGTACACCATGTCTTCTCTCTCTTAGCCCTGTGTTTATGTGCCTGGCCTACCAACAGCCTTGTTGCTCCCTGACCACRCTARATGCTGCTGATGGACATGAAAATTAAGCAGAACAGTGCTCCAAGTGGTTCCCRGCACAGAACCATCCCAAGGATACCRAGCAGGTCTCCAAGAGCAGGGCTCTKTTTTCTCCCAAAGGCTGTCATCCCTTTAGAGGCTGCTCACACTGATGTGCAGCTTACATGGTGCTCACCAAGAGCACAGCAGGTTTTGGCTCTAGCTGTAGCCACAGAAGTAGCCCTTCTGTAAGGAGAACCTTCTCTGTGGCCTGGGTGATGCAGCAGGGAGAAGGCAGCAGAAGAAATCTCTTCTGAGAGCCTCCTTGGCCTTTGTGTAGCATGACAGCAGGAGGGCAGTGTGAATATGTGATTTGATGTGATGTGATGTGATGGTGTCATGGCACAACAGCACTGCAGGGCTTCAGCTGTGCAAGGTGTGGGTGCTGCCAGGGGGGAAGGCAGGTGTGCCAAAGGACGTGCCCAAAGGCATCCCAAGGGATGGGCACTGTGTTACAGGATCCACCTCCAGGGGCTGGCTGGTGCTGGGGCGGAGGGAAAAGAGGCAAGAGTTCAACACTGTTTATTTCTAGAGTTCAACGTTGTTTATTTCCACATGGTTCATTTCAGAAATTTCTACCGTGTAATCCCTAATGCATCTCTCAGATACCTTTTGCTATTAAATGATGTCAGTCACACATGATCCAAGATCATCTAATTTCTTGTCAATATCAAGCTGTTACAGCCCAAATTACATAAAGGAATTGACACTTCAGGAATCAGATGATGAAATCAATGTAATAGGTGAACACTGTTTGCATTCAGGTTGCGTCTCTGAAGGTGTAATTTAAAATCTCATTGATTTTAAATTCTGCAGCCTGTGCCTCCTGCTTGAGCCTGGCAGGATGAGATGCTGAGGCTGCTAAAAACCTCCTCTGGAGATACAAACAGCAGCAGCAGGGCCTGGGAAGAGAAGGGAGGCAACCTCCTGGAGGAGGGTGGGAGAGGGCTGGCACAGGAATAGAAGACCCTGTTCTCAACAAATGACATCAAAGTTCAGAGCAAAAGTGCCTTTCCTTCACCAAAACACCCTTTAAATGCCCTGTGTGAGCACAGGTAAAAGCTTTTTGWAGAGCACGCTTTCTTGAATCACAGAAATTTTGTCTTCTAAACACAAAATTTATTCAGGAAGGTTTTCCATAACACCTTTGATAATGGGAAGATAATGCTTACCTGAATGCTGTCAAGCATCCATTCTCTCCAGAACTTTGCACATGGTAATGAGGTGAAGTTTGGGGAGAGGTTGTGGAGGATTTTTTCCCCTTCTTTTCATTTTTTCCTTCAAGGAGAAACTGCTTGTGCMGCAACCAAGGTAGTCACCAATGTTCAGTCTGCTACACTTCCTCAGGCCAGCCATTAATAGGACATTTCACTGCACAACAGACGATTTGAATGCTCTTATTTGAAGGGCAAATAGTCAAGATTATCTTTTTGTAGACACAGAGAATATTTTAAAGAAGAATTTTAGTCTGTCTTCTCTGTAGTGCAAAATAAAGGATATATAAAATGTAGGATCCCTGTAGGTACAAAATTGTTCTTTTATGTTTTAACACTATTATACTTAGAATTCACCTTGTTTTTCCTTTCCAATATTTTCACTGTTTTTGTTCTCTTAGCTAGTATCAAGAGAGGATATGTTGCTGCAAGTAAAATAAAAGCTTTTATYTAGGACTTCTCCATGCTCTAAAATTACAGTTCTGTAAGCCCAAGTGACAGTTAGGTAAGGGACTCAAACAACCAGTTAATGAGGAGTTCTTCATTACTCTCACTGCAGGAAGAGCATAAAGTTCATTTGGTTATCCTGTCCTTCACAGATGAAGCCTTGAAATTCTCTTTTGAATAAGTTTTCATTTTCTGTTAGTCTAAGTTTCTGTGGTTGTGTTTTTAAATTCTTGGTATCACAGTTGACAGTTGACATAGAAAAATGAACATGATTTCATGGTTGCATTTTATAGTTCACACAATTTGTATGTGACAAAAAAAAGGTGGACAGTTGAACAAAATCAAACATCAGTCCTGTTTCACATCTTCATTCATGCTCTGGATGATGGGGCAGTTTGTCCTCAGCAAGAAGGCCAATGACAGCAGACTGGGAGGAGAGGCTGATATTCCAGAGCCRTGTTGCCGGGGCTGAACATGAGCCAGCAAAGTGTCCTTGTGTCAAAGAAGGRCTGACAGCCCTGACAGGACTTGTGGGGGTACCAGTCGTTGGTTTCTCTGGGTCTGGATTGAAGGCACTTGAGACAATAGTTCAAGTTCAGACTCAGGTGTTTATTATTTCTTATCAGTAAAACAGTCTCACTACTGTGAGTTCAGCAGCTTTTCATTAGAAGGCACAAAATGGCCAACAATCTCTTGTTACAAGGTCTTTTAAGACTAAACTATCCAATTAAGAACTGACATCTGGATTATTTTCCTTTTTAACCCAATAACTGATCCCAAAGAGTTGCAATGGGACTTTTCTGCCCAATTACAAAATGCCACCCAAACCCATGGAGAAGAAGGAAGAAGCARCATGAAGAAGAAACCCAGGATGACACCCTGTGCCCTCCATCTTGCTTCCATCCACAACATACTAAAAACCCCAAAACGTCAATTTCTCGCCAAATGATACACCTACACTACTCTCTATAATCTATTTCACACTTTTGTGGATTCCAGTCTATCTTGAAGTCTGGGAAACTTTCTCCATGAATAAGGGTGAAAGTCAGAGCTCCCCTGGGGGTCAGGGCACCCCAGAGCACCCCAGAGACAGAGAAATATTCCTGGTGCCCTGGGTTTCCACAAGGACTCAGGATTGCACCCAGAGGGTGATGGCAGCAGGTCAAGGGAGGAGATCCCTCCCCCTTGCTCAAGCACTGGTGAGGCCACACGTGAAGCACTGGGTCCAGTACTCTCAAGTGCTAAAGAGGCACAGACATACAGGARGGAGCCCAAATGACATCCAGAAGTCTCTTCCAACCTCAGCCATCCTAGAATTCCATAATTAAGCTGCATGTTATGAACAGTAATGGAGATTTTCAAKATACACACTGCCACTACTCCAATATGCTTCCAAAGTATATAAAAAATGAAATCATCTTGCTGTAATCATTTACTGTTCTGGCACTATTGTATGAAAGCTTTTAAGAAATAATAGCAGAGAGGTCTCTTGAAGTCTTCATGGTCATAGAATCCTAGCGACATAGAATGTSCTGAGTTGGAAGGGACCCACCAGGATCTCTTCAGTAAGTCCAGCTCCTGGGCCTGCAAAGACAGCCCTGAGAGTCACACCRTGTGCCTGAGGGCATTGTCCAGATGCTTCTTGAACTCTGGCAGGCTTGGGGCTGTGATCACATCCCTGGGAGCCTGTCCTTTTACTGCTGAAGCCACGTGCCACAGGGAAGGCCCTGATTCAAAATCACCTTGTGATCAGCTCTGCAAAGAGCAAAATTCTCACTAATGGATTTGTGCCTTTAAACTCCAGCCCAGGTGCATCCCCCGTGACCATTGCAGTGGAGTGGGAAGCTGTGCATTGCCTTTGCATGCCTTTTCCTTCTGACAGCAGTGGTCCTGTGCTGCTCTTTAGCATCTAGAGGCAAGACTGAGCACAGCTCATCCTTTGAGGCTGTAGTACCATTGTTACACYGTGTGTGTTACTGCTGTGATGCTCCTTTCCAGGAAAGTGGAAAGCACAGAGGGAGTGGATCTGCTCCATGAGTCACTTGGCAGGTTCCTGCAGGCCAAGCGAAACACRGGGTTTTAGCTAAGAGCTGCTTTTATGGGCAATATGGAATGTGACAGTTGTTTGGGCTGGAAGCTTCTCCAGTGGCTCGGGGCCTTGCTTACCCAGGAGTGTGTGAGCTGCTAAACACTCCCTGGGAAGTGAGGCTGGAATGTTTCATGCCTTTTTGGTCAGGTGTTTGTCTGCCACAGTTTGCTAAATCTGCCTTTGGTGCCATGGGCATCCAGTTGTTCCTCTCTCTTCCTCCTGCCCCTTCTTATTAACATTTTCATAAGGTTTCATTTTTTTTTCCCTCTAAGAGAGTTTGCAAGAAATGAGTAAACGCTTATGTTGCCGTTTTTCATCTATTTATTTTGGCTGTTTGTTTTTTGCTCTGCTTTGGAGAGACTGTGGTGCATAAATTAGCTATGACCTGTCATCCCAGAGGGAGGGAATGGTAGACTGTGCATGGAAAATCTCTAGTTTTCCACTTGTAATTTCAGTAATGACATCATAATAAATGATCAGACTTTTTCCTGGAAAAAAGTTTGGTGTGCTTCCTTTTAATCATGCAAGGCATGCATGCTCAGGCTTTCACAGTAAACCTGAAACCAATTTGGAACATGTATCTTAAAGTCCTTCAAAGTCTATATCATACCCTGTTGAAGCAACTAATTAAGGTTTAATTTCACTGTAGTTTTCAGATACGAGGCAATCACTGTCTCCTGCCCTGCTGATAAGGGCTGCAGCAACAAAGACTAACACTCCAAGTGCTAATTTAAAGACAGAAAAAGGAGTTGAAAATAAAAGATCTCCCCATTTGAAACTAAACAATTATAAAGCTACAGTGCCTTTCCTGCTGTGACAACCAATGGTAAAAATAATAAATGAGAGATACCCTTAATCTATAGGCTTCACTATCATTAAGGGGTAAAATATTTTATGTGGGGTTTTTGCTACAGGGGTTTTATTTTTTCCTGGTTTCGTGCGTGTGTTATGAGGTGGTTTTTTTTTCCTTGCTTCGACTGAGGTAGGGAAACTAGTAGTAGAGGCAACATGTACAAAAGCAGAAATTTCCCCCATGCTGCCCAGCTGGTTATTTTAGCACTCACCTGAGAGCACCCTTCACTGCAGAAGGGATGCCCCCGAGAATCCACATATAAATGTTTCCTCAAGCATCTCTGCAGCAGAGGCTCAGCTTCAGGTTTCCAGAACCTGCAGTTAAGCAGGATGTCAGGTGTGAGATGATTCCATGACACAGATCACTATCAGTGAGAAGCTCAGCTGAAAATCACTTATTTTATTTCACACAAGGCAGGGAATGGAGGCAGGGTTAGAAATAAAGCAAAGCACTGTAGCTAAATTCAGCAAATTCAAATGGGAGCAACTTGCTGACTTGATATGAAATAAATCCCACCCATCGTGTCCATCAAATGCTCACTGAACCAGAGAAATGTGCTTTGCATCCTCTTATTCCATTAATTTCTAGCAGATTGTAGGTGTTGTTTGTGACAGCAGAGTATAAAACATCTTTAGGCACATATGCGACTTAAATTGTCAATGTGCTTTTAATGTTTGTTTTGGAAGAGCCTTATTCACAGTCTGCTGTGCTCCACACACTGGATGAAAGGTAGGAGCTGAAACTATTATTTACAGTATGGCAAAATACTCTCACTCTGCTCTAAGTTAAAAACATTATGGAAAGAAAAAGGATCATGGTGGGGTGGATAAGAGGATGGGGGGCTGGGGGGAGAGTGGGTGGAGAATAACAAGAAGAATGAAAGGATCCCAAGACAAATTGTGTTTATGGAAACTAAACTCTGCCATTTCACTTCTTTTGGCCCYAACACTCCCAGCAATGCAGTTCAAGGTCCTGTGCCTCACTGACACCTTCTTGCTGGTTTTGGAGATCTCTTTCCTAGGAGGGTGACTGTGACCAAGCACTGGTGGGGACCTGCCAGGATCTCCAGCCTTGTGCAGAAGCAGATGCCTGGCTGTTCCCAGTGGCCACCCTGCTGGGCAGGCTGGGAAGGCCAGTGGATATCAAGCACCAGGTCCTCAATATGTTAAATCTGTGCTCTGACTTTTCCCCTTCACTGTGAGGTCTGTGCAGGCTCAGAGACACCCTTGGCTTTATGCAACACATGAGGTTTTAAACCAGAGCCTGGCCTCAGCTGAGGTTGTTTGTGAACCCTTGAAGAAAGAGTCCTGGCAAGGTTATCCTGTGGCAGAAGAGATCCCTGCTTATCCTGGTGAACCCACTCCTTTAGGATGCACCATGGCGTGCRTTCTTCCAGAAGACATGATTGCATCTTCTCTTGGAAGTTAATGTATTATTTCCATCCTCCAAATTCACAYGTTTTTTGATTTTACTTGGTAGGAGGAAGGACTGCAGCTCAGACTACGGCCAGACAGAATCACAGAATCACAGAATCATCGATTGGCTTGGGTTGGAAGAGACCTTAAAGATCACCTAGTTTTGACACCTCTGCCATGGACAAGGGACACATTTCACTAGACCAGATTACTCAGAACTTCATCCAGTCTGGTCTTGAACACTTCCAGAGATGGGGCATCCAGATTCTCTGGCCAACCTCTTCCAGTACCTCACCACTCTCACASTAAAGAATTTCTTCCTAATATCTAATCCAAACGTACCCTCCTTCAGTTTAAAGCCGTTCMCCCTTGTCCGGTCACTGCACACCCTTGTGAGAAGTCCCTCTCCACTTTTCTTGCAATTCCCCTTTTCTTTTTCAAAAGAAAAACACTGTTTCAAACTAAAGCAGGAGTGAAATGTAGACAGGAAGCTCAGCAGCTTTAGTCATACCTCAGCCAGGAATTTTCACCTGTAAGTTTTACATAAAAAGTTTATAGGAAAGTGCACCTGGGAGCTGGGAAGGAGAGGAGCTTGGGAATTTTGTCTAAGATTGGAGCAGAGTCTTTCCAGAAGGATCTCCAGGTCTGGGCTGCCMGGAGAGGATGGGTTTTGTCAGTCTGGCTGCCTCCTGTTCTCCCACAAAAAGGGCACTGGGACCCCCCAGAGCCCACCCAGCTGCCAGCACAGCCCTGCCAGTGCCACACATGGCACACCAAGGGACACACTGCACACATGGCACACACTGCAAAYGCTGTGGTGGGAAACCAAAGGGATCTCTGCAGAGGCTGCTGAAAGCTTCCCACTTCTGGAGGTTGGTGGTGGTCACTAAAATGAGGTGGTTTCAAGGAAAAATGGTATCTTATCAACAGCTTGTTTGTCTCACTCATGGTCGTACAAAAGGYATCAGTCTCAGCCAACAATATACCCTTCTGAACAGGGAGAAAGCTTACATTTCCTAAGGAAAAAAAGAAGTGAGGTGTTAGGGCCATCAATTCACACAAACCAGAGCTTTTAATTTCAATTCCAACCAGGCAATCAATTCACACAAATCAGAGCTTTCAATTTCCATTYCAACCATACCTTTGTACATGTGCATGCATTCTAGTTAGCCTGAACTGCAATACAAAGACACTTTAAACCTCAGAAAATAGAGTTCTGGTTACATAATTACAAGAAAACTGCATTTTCACAGTTTCAAAAATTCTCTGTCATCATTCTGAGCAAATATTTGTATTGAAACCCATAATTTGGATTGAAATTAATAGGAATTTGCTGACAGGAAATATTAAATTTGCAGTCAGACATAATGCAAAGCTTAGCTGTAACTCATTGTTCTGGTGTTCATATATTAGAGACCAGTATTTGACCTTCCTTTTGAATCTTGGCAAATCACACCTTTAGTCAGGTGTTAAAGGAGGGGAGTAAGATAGGCAAAGCACACTCCATGCCTTCCTCTCCAATTTAAAAGTAAGCTTGCACTTTAGAATAATAAATTTAAACTAGAAGCTAAAGTGTGTATCAAACMCTAACTGCCTATTAAGATTAATTTAAACCAAACAGATGATTTTTAAAAGTCTAATTTCTCCATTACAAAAAAATCCATGCAACCACTCCATAAATAAATACAAATTTGCCCTGGCATCATCTTGAAAGAGCCCCTCCCTCAGGCTGGTTTCTTGTCACAGCCAAATGCTTAATAGGTTGTGGCTGGAAAATCCCAGGGAAAGCTGGAGAKTTTTATGAGATGAGCACTGATTGTGCAGGAGCCTGCAGCTATTGCTGACCTGCCTCTTTCACAGAAAGAGGATTATTACACAAAAGAGTGCTAGAGATACTGYATGAAAAATACATTTTAATTTCCTTCTCAGCAAGAGAAGATGGAGAGAAGGGAAATGGGAACAGGCAGAGGAACTACTTCTTCAAGTGTTCTAGTGGGGGATTCCTTTAATATTATTATTATGGGTGTTACTTGGAAAGTTCTTTAGAGGGTTTTTTATGGATGCACCTAAACAGATCCCACAGTCTTTTTTTACTTTCTCCAAMCACATAGAGCTGGTCTTTTGCATACATAAACCCACACATACTCCCATAAGKATATTTTTTCCTGGCTTTTCCCCATTGTTTCCCTTCTGCTACTCCCTCCTCGCCTATTAGAGAGATTGAGCTAAAGAAATACACTACTTGTCTTGCTAATTGCAGTGCACATGGAGGGGCGTCCACCTGGGCTTTTCTCTTAATTGCTGGCTGGCATGGGGGGACTGTTCTGGTGTTTGATGTTGGGRAGCTGCCTGCCCACCTCTCACCCAGTGGGAACGCAGTGCCCTGGCCTCAGCGCCTTGGGAAAGGGCTCTCTCCTTGGGCTCTGCAGCCCATCTGCCAGCCCCATTCACCTGGACATGCAGCTGCTTCTGCTCTCCCATTACCAGGCTCAGGTTCCTCCCCTGGTCCCCCTCCATCCTCCTGCATCCTCCCATCCCCTGATGCTGCACTTCAGGCGGCTTCTTCACCTGTATCCATGACAACCAGGGTGACATCAGCACCCGGGCTCACCATCACTGCCAGGACTCCAGAGCAATTAAATGCTGACAGAGCCTTTTTAATTGCAGCTGAAATGTTTCTGGTAAAAAAAAAAAAAAAAAAAAAAAAAAAAAAAAAAAAAAAAAAAAAAAAAAAAAAAAAAAAAAAAAGGTTGTGGTGGGGGTGGATGGGTGAGGAGAAGGTGGAGGAAGATCCTGAACACTGCGCTGTCCCCAGGCACCACAGCGGCCTTGGCTGCTGTCAGAAATGTCCTTTCCTGTCCCTGGAGCAGTCACCGGCATCCTCAGCACCACTGAGGGCAGCTGCAGGTGTTTGGGTGGCCTCTGGTGGCTGAGAGGAGTGGAGGGTGACACCCCTGCTGTCCCCATTCGTATTCAATGAGGCAGGGTATTGGAATAATTACCTATAGCCGGATGGGACGCGCCTGAGCATGTCTGGCCCTTGCTGCTGAACCAAATAGCGGCAGCTGCGGTGTTTTCACCCCACAGATGTAGGGGGATACAATATAAGTAAATAAGGTGGTATAGAATGTAATCTTACCCCCTAAAGAGTTGCAGCTGAGCCAATTACTAGAGATTAGGAGCAGCCCTGATGTTAACAGGCCACAGCTGTAGCCAATAAAAAGAGTGTTATAAAAGAGTGGGTTGGGTGGTTGAGGAGAGCTGGAGTCAGTTGGGTACTGAAAGGAYAAGGAAGGGTCAGTGCCTAGAGGAGCTGCCCACAAGAAACATAAAGGAGGTACGAAGCTCTAGCAATATGGAACCCTTACAATGTAATGATAATAGAACTGTTACGTATGACAACACACAGACACCTTTGGCTAGCTGGATGCTGCAGCTGGGCACTTGGGGACAAGTCCAGACATCCAGGAGCTCAGGTTTCCCTCTGCTGGAGAACCTTTAAGGCGATGGTGAAGGAAGAGAGTTGGTTCTGCTGGAAGGTTTTGATCCAGAGCTTTATTCTGGCCCACAGGCCTCTGAATCCAGCAATAGCTCCAACAGAATTCCAGACCGTGTGGTTGCTGGCTCTTTTAGCCCCAGGGAGAGGAGGAAGGAAGCCACCAACCAGGTACAGGAGGGGAGGTCTCAAAGGACACCTAGATGGCCCAATGTTCCCTGGGGGGTGGAGGATATCTTCTGAATCTGCCCAATCACTCGATGCCCTTCCAGAATGCTGGAACTGACAGACAGTGCTCGGCCGGGGTCAGAGAGGGAAAGGAGAGGTGATTGACACACCTGGAGAAGGAATCTTCAGGGAGAAGCCCAGGGTATCTGAGGCAAACCATGACACACGCCACAACAGCAGGGARGGACAGGGCTCTCCTCAGGCCGAGCTCCGCCCCCACCCCTCACAAAGGGGCTGAGCAGGATCCGGGACATGGAGCGCTCCGTGTCCCTGCCAGAGTGATGCTGTAGCAGGTAAAAAAAAGCAGGTAGGTGGGTGTGCTGCTGGAATGTCACCTCTGTCCCCTCGCAGGAGGCTCCATAGACACACAGGACAACCTGAGTTGTGCTGACCTGGCTCTTCTTCCCTCTTTAGCTCMGGGAGAGCTGCCCAGAGCGGGACAGCCCCCACGGGCACTCTGCAGTGTGGGGCTGGTGACCTGTGTCAGATTTTTTGGGGCTGCGGTGCTGACAGAGCTGAGCTGTGCTGCCATTTGAGCACACAAGAGAGGGCCCAACACTTCATCCTCCCCTACATGGGCAACTTCTCCAAACAGAGACATTTCCTAGGCACAAAATGAGGAGGAAGAATAACTTCCAGCTAGTCAGATTTGTGTAGGAGCAGCCCTCCTGACTGGCCTGCTKGCAATTGGTATTAACAATGTAGGTCAGGCCAGCTGGAGCCAGCAGCCTCCCAGCAGTGGGGGAGCAATCGCATCCCTCAACCCTCATCCCCCCCTTCAAAGCCTTCTCCTCAAGCTCCCCTTCTCGCACGAAGCCAGAGAGCTTGAGGGTCTCTCTGCACCTTTGGGGCTGCCCTTCATTCACTGCCTGGGGAGCAGATAGATCCCTTATCTACTGCCCACTTCTCCACAGCCCCTGGGGAGTGACTCTTTCACACCAAGAAGGCTCTTCTGCAAAGGGAATGGCACATAATTTCATCACCTGGCTGCTCTGAGAGCTTTGGACTACACCAAACCCATTTTTCACTCTTTCATCACACCAGACATGTTTTAGCTTTAGTTCTTTGTCAGCGATTCAGGCAACAAATTTTTATTCCTCATAAAAAACAGTTGCTCATGCTCTGTGATGTTACTCTATGTCAGGTAAACTTCCGACTACCACTGACATATTTTCTGAATACTTTTGCCAGGATTTTTCTCCTGAGAAGCTGAGAGGCCTCAGAAATGAAATGTAAACAATAATTGTCTGATTGCTTGGAATGTGGTTTGGAGGTTGCTTACCAACAGGTGCATCTTTGATTGGTCTCATGTGGGTTGTTTTTCTTGATGACCAATCATGGTCCAGCTGTTTCAGACTCTGGTCAGTCACAACATTTTATTATTCATTCCTTTCTAGCTTACTGATGTCTCCTTTCTCTTTATTTAGTGTAGTTTTAGTATATCATTTTCTTTTAATAYAATATCATAAAATAATAAATCAGCCTTCTGAAAGATGGAGTCAAGATTCTCATCTCTTCCCTCATCCTGGGGACCCTCAAACCGCCACCACATCAGACTGTCCTGGTTCCTAATTTTCTCAAGGAGCAGGTCTTTAATATCTCACAGAACCTTCTTTCCCTGGGAAGAGGGCCTGTGGAGCTGCTGGTTCCAAGGATGAGGTGAGACTGAATGCAGGGAGCAAACCTGTCTTGGCAACTGGGGAGGAAGGTCTGGACTCGTTATCAAAAATCTCAGAAGGCATAAATCTTACAATCCTCATCTGGGAGGTGAAACCTGCTTGTTGGACAGGGCTGCCCTTGTGCTGCAACAACAAACAGCCCATGGGAAAGAAAGGGTAGAGAACCAAACAAGAAAAAAAGGAAGGAGAAGAGGCAGAAGTTTGGGTGAGAAATAGGAAGACAGACCAAAGAAGAGAAGGAAAAATTATAATGGAAAAAATGTGTCCAGTTGCACTTGGGAAGAAAGAAAGCGGGGGGAATAGTAAACTTTGAAGCTGGTCTTCAGGGCTTGCCTCCTGCAGTGGGGAGTTCTGTGTGAGGGCCTGGCATCTCTGGTATCACACCTCAGATTATATGGGAGGACTAGACAATTAAATCAGTTGAGTAAGATCAACTGCCCTACTCATCTTTTAAGAAATTTAATGGTTACAGCCACTGCTGCAATGTAATTTCATTGTTTGATGTAGTTACTGCCATTTATCTCTATAAAGAGCCTGGTCATCTGTCACTTGTATGTGGCACCATGGCTTGGACTTAGATTACTGACAAAGATGTTGAATCATTTATTTTTATAATAATGAACAAATTTTAGCATAAAGTAAAGCAGGTAATTCATATTATGATCTTGGATGTTTATCCATGTGGATTTATATTAGTTTTTTGCTATCTTATTTGTGTGAACTCCTTTCTTCTATTAGGAGTGTAGCTGCACTGCCTGGCTGACAGTGGCCTTTTAGCTGAACCATGAACTGATTAAAATTGAGTATTGGACTAGTTCCCCTTTGTGCTCCATAGTCCTATAAAYTGGGGAAGGTGTTAGGATAAGACTACTATGGACAAAAAAAATGTTTAAATTCTTAGCTGGTTTGACACTTTCTCTGTAAATGTTATTCCAACACCTTATTTGTGAATTTGCAGAAGTAATTAAAATGCAGCAGAACCACCCACGGCTACAGATGTTGTTGGCAATTTTTGAAGTGTACTGAGGGTGGATCATCAGCTAGACTGGGCAAAAATATACACACCCAGTGAAAACTCAGAAGGAAATATAAAAAAAGGATATTTTCTTTTTTAATGGTTTCATATTCTAGGAAAACCCAGCATATCATCCCCAACCCATGATCCACCACGGGTGTTAGGTGAATGATTGAGGATGGAATGACTGGATGGAATCTTATCTGGAAAATACCTGTACTTGCTTAGTTTTAGCTGGAGGGAGGAAAGGATGCCACTCCCTTAGTCCTGGAGGGAGGAGAAGAGGGCCAATGTAGGTTCAGGCTTCTGTGAGATAAATGGAGACTAATTTTGAAGGGCAGCTGCTTTATCTGTGAGGAAGGAGGTGACTTCAGCTCTCCACGCTTTTCCTTAGGCTGAGGTGGAAGGGAGGACAGCCAGCTCCCCTGCAGAAAAGCTCCTCTCTATGAGCTGCTTGCTCAGTATTTTCCCTTCTGTCACCTGAGGAAACTTCCACCTCAGATCCACCCWGGAGAGGCGCTAAGCAGGGCTTCAGCTGCTCAAGGTTGAACCTGCCACGCAGCTTCCAGCTCAGATCCTGACCCCAAATTTTGTGATTTTTTTTTTTTTCCTCCAGCTGACTGGGCCTTCAGCACAATCTGAAGGAGCAGCTCTGTCCCTGGGTAACTTCACTGCCAGAACCACAGCACCCTTCTTGCAGTGCCAGCTTCCCTAATGCCCCTGTGTCCTAGGGTGACATTGTGATGCTTGTATCCCCATTCGTGTGTTCTGTTTATGCTGGATATTATGTTCTGTGCCTTCAAGACTGGCTCTGAAGAGTGAAAGTTTTGTTTTGTTTTCTTATCAGCTGCTCCCCTGCTACTGGTGGGACACACTGAGGGGGCAGTACATAGTGCAGCTTTTGCTTTTTGTTTTGCTCTCCTTTTTTCTGCTTTGCTTCTGCTTGCTCTTGCTTGTGCTCATTAGCTAGTTTAGCTAAACAGTCCAAATTTCTTCCTGGACTGTTTCTCCTTTCCTTGTTTTTTTTTGGACCTTGTCAAACCTGCTCTGGACTGGGACCTGGGAACACCGAGAGTTTGCACCTTGTGGCTGCAGCAGCTGCCCCAGAACAGGACAGACCGATAACAGAGCAACCATCCCCAAGAGAGACTTTCTGCATTTGTCATCTTTTTCAGAGCGGTGGTAGAGTGCTGTCATCCGGTATTGTTCATTTTGTGTGCTGGGGGTGCTGTGCCTGTTAAATAAACAGATTCTATCCACTTCTCTCCGAGAAATCCTTCCCAAACCGGTTGGTGGGAGGGGCCATGTGGGTTTGCTTTCTGCAAGGGCCCCCTTTGGAGATTCTCTCCCAAATTTGCCCTAAACCAGGACACCCTGTTTTCCATCTGCTGTTCAGTTCAGGGTAAAACTGTGAATGACTCCCTCAGGGAACAGGAGCAGCCCCTACCAGCACTCCCTGCCAGTGCTGGGTGTCACCTTATCTCCTCCCTGTGGGCATCCGGTGTGCCATCCTGCAGGATACACCCACTGCATTCTGAGCAGCTGGATGCTGTATGCTCAGGCTGCTCTCTGGCAGGCCGTCTCATGGCATCCCTTCTGCATTTCAGCCTTTGAAACCCTGCAAATTTCCATCAGCAGAAGGGCTGGCTGAAACTTATGATTTGTTCCAGGCAGGAAATGGCTGGAAGTGTGAGCTCAGAAATCCACCAGAGCCTTCATGTGAATCCTGCAGAGCTATGCCAGGAGTAGATAAAAAATGAATGTCTAAAATTAATTCCCAAATGCAAAAGTGAGCATCTAAATTAACAGACTGACTTTGGGAATCGTTGCCTTCTCAAACCATATGGAACCRAGACAATTTGTTTATGTGGTTCAAGATGGGTTCAGAAGTCCAATTTTTGGTACCCAAATCCAAAAATCTTATTTTAAAACCTATTTAGGTGTCTTTGTACACTTAGCAATCTATTCAAGAGGACGCTACCTTGAGCTGTTGCAGAGCAGTTCTGGGAGTGCTATCAAAGCAGCAGTTGTCTTTGCTGCATTTCCACCACAGCACACCAGCCCTTCCTGGCCCAGCAGCAGAAGAAAGCTGGTCAATATTTATATTCTCATATAAAGAGAATGGCAGCTGGGCACTTTGGGTTCCCAYATGTGTCACCTGCCCCCCATGCCATACTCCAGGCCCAGCCTCACTCCTGGAAATCCCAGATGGCCTCAAGCAGCTGATTTAAATCCCACCTTGGATGCTGTTTATGCTGGCCTGGCTGTTTGACTGATTATAGAGATGGGAGAGGACTTGGWGCTTCCAAAGCTACATTTGATTTAAGGACCATTTCTGCAGAGGACTCACAGGATGGATGAATGCCTCTGGTATCTCCTCACAGCACATTTCAGCCTCATCCCCACACTGCCCCAAGCTGGGGCACCYTTTGGGGCCACAGAGACTCCCTGGGCCCTCTGACAAAGTACCAGTCACAGAGCTTGGGCATGCAGGCAACAAAAATGCTCTGGCTTTTGTTTGTGCATTGTTTCCTTCMRATGGAGRCAGGGATTGAGAGATTAACTAGCYCCTGTAATGGCCATGYCTGTCACATTGGACTGCTGGGAATTAGCTTGTCATTCTGTGCCTGGTTTACAAATGGAGGGAAAATGGTCTTGCCTCCATTCAGCTGTGCCACTTCTCACCCCAGAATTGCCTTTGCAGCTCCTGTTTGAGCTGCAAGCATATATTTTCCTCTTTCCTCATTACMCTTCCAGCTCTCTCAAATATTAAATAGCAGGTGCTTAGAATAAAACATATTATTCTGACAAACATTTTCATCATGAGCTAAATTGGCATATACTAACTGCTTTAAAATACTTACTGAGTAGTTGAATACAGCAGTACAGGTTACTATGCAGATGTCTGTCTCTAATAGTTTACRATTACACACATTTCCTTCCTAAAGGGAGAGACCGTTCCACAAGTAGCAAAAAAAAATTAAAAAAGAGAAAAAAGAACACAGAGCCCTCATGCAACCCCCATAGGATATTCTTGAAAAAACAGATGGTTGTATTTTGCAGAAGCTTTTGAAGAAAACTTTAAAGAACTATGCAAATTTTTGCCATTGCTTTTTTTGGTTTGCATATTTCTCCTCAGTTTCCTTCTCTATCACAAATGATTGCAAATCTGTTTCAGCCTATAAATAGCTTTCTTCTTGTAAGCAAAGAGCTTTGTAACAGCAAGATACATGTTCCAGAGATGGGGGGAAGGAGGAAATTATTATCATTACTCTTTATCTTTTAGGAAATTCGAGATTGTCATGCTCAGTTCTTTACATTTGGTTAACACGTCAGATCAAAACCATAATCCCTGCCCCAAGGAATTTACAGGCTCAAAGGGACACCTTMAAGCTGTAAATTACATTCCTGTCTGAAATGGCTTTACCCACTGTTTTGACAGGTAGCACTTTTTACCAGAGGGAAAAAAGCAGAGGGAAAGCAAAAGTTTCTCCATTTTTGTCCCCTGCATTGCAGCTCCYTGTGCTCAGTCTCTGCTGCTGGCCCCTTGCCCTTCCTCTGTTGTGTGCTGAGCACAAAGGTGTCACACCTCCACCCTCCTCCTYAGCTGTGCCTGTGGGCTTGTCCTGCCTTGTCAGGGCACCTGAGGCTCTGTCCCAGAGTGCACCCCTGCCAGAGGTGTCCCTGGCTCGGGTTCAGCAGTCTTTGGAGACAAGGAACAGAGACACATGCCAGGGATGCCACTCCTGCAAGTCCCTGCACAGCACAGAACCTGCTTCCAAGCAGCCTTTCCTAAAGGCAACACTTCCCATCACCTTCTCTCCCAGTTAAACTTAGTGGTGATTTATGCAAATAGGTTGAACTTGTGGTTCCAGATCTCTTCCATAGGAGTGCTGAATGGAATGTGCTCTGAGTTTCAGCAGCCCCTGGGTGCCCTGTGCTGCCACGTTGAGGGGCTGGTCTGTGCTGGCTGTGTCTGCTCCAGCAGTGTCACAGCGTGGTTTAGGTCCCTCCTCATCCTTAATGATTACCTCCAAGAGTGTGCTGCTTTTTTCTCTAGTCCATCTACTTTCCCAAATTCTTGGGAAAAGGTGACTAAAAGGTGCACATGGCCAAGCCTTTCCTTCTAGGGGGGTGGGAAACACCCCWGGCCCATACACAGAGACAAGAGCTTGGAATCCCTGCTGGAGTCTGTACACTGAGTGTACCAGCACCATCACCCACTCACAGAGGTAAGATGGACACTTCTAGATGAGCTTCTGAGCTGGACCCAGTGATCCTTGTGGGCTCCTTCCAACTCAGAACATTCTGTGATTCTGCCATGCTGATCTGTGTCCTGGGGAACAGCCATCTCTGCCTGCAGCAAGCCTGGCCACCTAGCACTGGGGGTGGAAGAGCAGCCCCAAACCCTTTGCTCCTCTCCCTCCTGGGTACCAGAACTGCTCTGCTTCACCTTTGGGATAGCTGCCCTTGACCATGAATCCACCTCCTCCAGGACCACTGCAGTTTGTGACCATGCTTTCCTGAAACAAAAACAACCAGCACCATTTTTATGGAATCATGCTGGCAATAAATATCTCTGCTCTTCCCAGGCTTTTATTTTGTTTTGTCTGTTGAATACCTGTTAGATAAAGCAAATCAGACCTATTAAAGCTCTGCTTTATCTTTGTTTATTGGCAAATGCTGTTGAATCCCACATTAGTTTCTAACTGCGCAAACAATTTTGGTTTTGGTTTTCTGTTTAACAAAATAATCAGACGGTAACAGCACGTACTGGAGTGGTGCTGTTCTGTAATTTAGCAGTGCTAAATGGGATTCAGAAGCTGATGGTGCAGTCTTTTGCAATAGGTGATGTAGTATTTTAATGCTTTTTCTGCTACTTCTTTTTGTAAGGAAKAACAGGAAATGGCAGTGACATATCAGAAACTGCATTTCACTGCAGACTGCTTAAGGGCCACTGGAGTGTGACTAATTGCCAGAAATTACTATGCCAAGTCTGTCATGTCAAGATAGAATAAATTAGATGTCCATCATCACAGGATGAGCTATAGACTCATTAGAAAGCGCTGTCTCAGTGCAGTGGACACAACAGTGTAGGACACATTTAGCTTGGCTTGTTTGTTCCTCCCATGGGTAAACAACCTATGCCTGCTTTCCTCCAGAAAGGATAATTGTTCTTTGATGAGAAACATGGGCTTTTTGCTAGCCTGGGACAGTATTTGTGGCACAAGTAATTGACATTAACAAATCCTTTATTTGTCAATATTTTAACCTTATTAAGGTGCCTTCAATATTGATGATGGGTCAGGCTGCTCTATCCCATGCCTTCAGGTATCTTTCAGTCTGTATAAATCCTGATGCTGTATATTGAGGATCCAAAATGCTGGCAGTGTTTGAGATCTACCCCACCAGTAGCCTCCAAGCTGAGCCTCTGCACAGTGCTGTTAAAACTTGTTCARTCTGCTTCCTACAAGGCTCCTGAGAAGGACCCATCTCCTCCTCACTTCAGAGCTCTCTATTGTGTCAAAAAGAARCAAGTGGGAGCAGTGTTTGCAGTCCACAAAAAAGCCGGTTGGGAAGATCTTTGGCTTATTGGTTGTTTGGCAGTCCCTTAGATCAAGGGGCCACTTGTGATGACTTCTCATAGCCACGTGGGCCACACTTTTCTGTAGGTGTTTGCCAGACTGCTAAGTCTAACTCTAGATATGGAATTGGCCTTATATTTGCAGAGCATCCATGAAGATAAGAGAAATCTAAAGAGATTGACAGTCATGAAAACTGRGTACCATGCTCAGGTATCCATAGCTGGAGAACARTATTTGGCAGAACASAGAGACTGTTCTGGCAATAAACACTCAGGTGAGATTGCATGCMACATTCACACCCAGGAGAGGAAAAKTCAGGCTGTGGCTTGGACTGAATTTTGGCACAGCATGTAGTTTTCAGAGAGAAACTTCTCCTTACATGAGGATTAAAGAAATCATCATCATCASAGTACAACTCTGTTTATCTGTCCTGACCTGGCATATGCTGAGAAAAAATGTACAGGGGCAACTAATTGCCATTCCCTGGGGTGTAAATTGGCCCAGCTCCAGTTAAGTCCATGATTTTTCACTTGTTGAAGAAAACCCTGTGACAGCTCTCAGTGATGGCAAGCACCCATCCAACTCAGCATAACCAGTAATGCCCATAGGAACGAATGTTACCCATGAAAATCTGTGATTTGCCTGTAGRTGTTCCCAAAAACCCAGGACACAAAAAGACAGACTTTTTTTTTTTTTGGTATGGAGGTGGGAATAAAACAGTCAGCCTCATGGCTAAGTTGTTCCAAAATAGCCTGTTACAATTCATTTGAGATTAAACAGGGAAGTATGAAGCTGGCCCTGCTTTGACAGAGCAGGCCAGTAGGACAGTAGGGTTTCCTGACATCTTCCAGAATAGGCCATAAGGAATAACTGCATCTTYATGTACAGGCTTTTATACTTTCTCTAATGTCCACAAAGGCCATCAGTTGGTTTCTGCCCATTGACATCAAGCTAGTCCTAGGAGTGATGTGTTAAATCTGTCTAAGGAAARGACAATAGAAATGGCAGTTAACATTACTGAGGGGAAATTCAATTTGGCTTGGAGCAGAAGAAGCATCCTGACCAGGCCAGACGAACTATTATAAGTGCAGTTAAAGATATATTGCTGGAGTTACAGCTGTATCAGGAAAGGAAGGTATTTTCTTGTGACAGGAATTAGAAGGTCTTTCAGAGGGCAAACAGCTTGCCTTAAGCCACTCAAGAAGAAATGCTTGATTCAGAACTGAACTCACAAATATTTCCTCCAAGTTGGTTGTTAAGACCTTACAGTCTGTCTTACCAGTGGATAAGTCAATAATTAATATTTCTGTTACTGAATATTTAAAGACTAATATATCAGAGGATTAACTAGCATTGTGAAAGGAAACGTGAACAAGGTAACAGGTAATTCTTACCTTCGTAGCCTGATACAAACTTTAAATGAGTCTATACACTGATTTACATTTCTACCAGAGCTGATTTACCCCACTGTCCTCYGCTGACTCTCTGTGTTGTCCCAGCCACCTTCTGAATAAAATTGCAAACCCATGACAAGGCTTGACTGGGAAACACCAGGATCTAGTGCTACAATAAGTGTCTGAAATCATCCATTTGGCTTTCACTACTGCTGGGGAAGTCACACATCTGGATGCTCTCTGTCATAACTGCTGGACCTTCACAGATGTTTTGGACACAGCTRTTTAGGATACAGCTGTTTTGGTGGCAGAACTGAGTCCCTGTTGTAGTGGAATCGCCAAATCCTCTCCTCTGCTCCAGCTCACAAATTCTTGTGTCTGTCTCAGCCACTTTTCTGTGCCTGGAAGTCTTCTGGGTCCAGTGCCTTGTCAACCTGTGCAACTTCTTGCTGCCTAATTATCTGTTTCAGTATAATCATGAAACCTTTTAACATTTTTTATTCTCTCCAGGGGAAATAGATCTCAATCACTAGAAAATGACCTTCAGCTTCTACTGCGAACAATGGAGCAAAAATTTTTCTGAGTAATATCATTTTCATCTGTACTTTTCCATTGTCATGCCTTGAAGTCTCATTAGTTGCTGGAAATTTCTTGGGGTTTTAAAGAATTTCTTTGTGTTTATYCTGATTTTCTTGGCAATGTCTGTACTGTTTATAAATTTAATTTAATTGCCTTTATCAACTCCATCCTTGCCTCCCCCCTCTGCTGCATTCAGAACAATCCCAGCAATTGATGTCGTAAATAATTTGAAGATCCTTTATCCATTTACTTCAGTCTCCTGAGGTCTCCAGTGGTACAGGCAAACTCAGTGCATTCCATTCCTTGGAAGCATTGTTTCATTTTCCTTCCCATGAGGAGGAATGAGGGCGCTCCTTCCATGCTGGTACAGGAAAGCCTTACAAGGTGAAACTGGGAGCGGTGTTCCCTGCCTGACACATGGAGAGCAGGGAGAGAGGTTGTCAGAGCRCAGGGGAAGCCACACAGCAAGAAATGCCAGCAGGGAGGGATGGCCTTACCATGTCCTTTGCCTGACTGCTCCCAGATGCAGCTTTCTGAGCAGCTCATCACTTGGGTTTTTCTCTTTTAGTATTAAATGGAGGAGAAATGTGCTCAAAATGATGCAAGGCAAGAGCACAGTGCTGCAGTTGGGGGCATTATTTTATATTCCTCTGCTGTAGCTTCTTTCCTATCAGTTTGAACATTTTTTTTTCAGTGCCTCACCCCAGTGATTTTCAGGGAAATTTGCTGTTTCTTTAACTAGTCCGGGTAAAACTGAGGCTCCCCTAGAATTAAAGACCTGTGTGTCCTGCTTGCATGAGGACAAAGAGCCCTGAGGTTGTTTGCAGGATTGGGTGTTCCTTGAGATTGCAGACCATATTATCACTTGAGCCAAATTCATCTCAGTTATTCTCATAGAAGTGACCCTTAAAATTCAATTGTTTTGACTTTCCTCTTAGGTTTTCACTTTTATTTAACTCCCAGGCCTAATAAAATTATAATCATGACTTCCTAGCATTATTCCCCTTTATTCTGTATATCCTCTCCTTTAATAATTTCCTAATTCTCTGCAGTTAAAAAGTCTTTCACATTTATGTTCTTGTTCTTTATGTCTAGTTTCTAGCTTTTACCACCACTATATTACACTGAATTGTTGGGTTAATAGCTGTTTCCCTTGGTTAGTAGGAAAATAAATAATTAAGGGTTTAGATCATGTAATGGAAAAGGGTTATGATTCTAGACAGATCCTGAACTGAAACAAAAAACCTTAAATGTAATTTACTTTTTCATTTGTTAAGGCTTTAGTCTGTCCTTCCTTTGAAACACTTAAATAATGTTTTTAAGGTAAGTCCCTGGAAAGCTCCTCTATCCTAGACAGGAACATTTCCAAAAAGGCAGCTGAGGAAATTCCTGTGCATTCTTTGAGCTGGACTTGCAAAAAGGGAGATATGCTGCAAGGACACCTGATTTAACTTCTCTGGCAAACCCTTTGCTATCAGTGCCAGGTAATCTCAAAGTGGCTTAATTGTAAAACTGTCTGAAGAAAAGAAAAGCATCTTTTCCTTGATGATGTTTTGGCTCTGTGKTCTATCATATCTGAAGAGATTTCAGAATGCTATTTCTCACAACAGTCAGGTGTGAGTCTGTGTGTGTGGATTTTCCTCTGGAATCCAATTCCAGTTACACAGATCCACCTCCCAAATGCAACCACCTTGCTAGGCAAGGTTTACTGGTTCCTTCTGTAGACATTGAAAATACARCTACAGAGTTTCCCACTGACTGACTGATGGACCCAGTGCTGCAGCTCTTTATTCCTACTTTGAAAAATTAGATGGCAGGAAAGGCTTCATCAGACATCTTGGATGTGAATAAGTTCACTCATTACCCCAGACACTCTGATCTTGAGGTTCTGTACACATGAAATTCTAAACTTGCTGCTTCATCTGATTAATTGCTTCTTCTGGATTTCTTCACAGGTAATTCCCAGTAAATGCCATACTATATATGTCTTAGGATTTAAAACACGGCCTGGAAAGCCTAGGGAACTCCACATGCTCCTGTGGAGGCAGAAGTCTGTGACCAAAGGAAAGAAACACTTGAGATTAAAAATAAAGGTTTCAGTTTCACAAAATAATTTGACTGCAGAACATCCACAKTTCTGTCAAGTCTCCAGTGCTACTTGTTCTTCTTCTTCCTCTTTGCTTTTTAAATCAAGCTTGTTGAAGGAAGCAAAGGGAGGATAYAGTATCTCAAAAATCCTATTTTCTTGAAACAGTTCAAAGTAATTGTGCATTGATTCCTTGGAGAAAAAAGAAATGCTATTTATCAATTGATTTTAAAAGCTAGAAAGCAGTGGTTTCAGATTACTTGCTGGCTGAAGAAGATGGGGATTTAAAACACCAGAATAATAAACAGCCATGGGTTGATCACACAGATGGGAGGTAGACAGTCAATGTCCCCCAGMAGTGCAGATTATCTGCTGATGCAGCTCTAACTGGGAGTAAAACTGCCTCAGCATTAAACCAGTTCTATGTCTTTGGAGGGATGCTACAAACCCTCTGAAAGAGGTTAGGACAGAAAAACAAACCAATTCAGGGAATTTTCAGAGAGCAACTTAAAACTCACATTGCTTTTCATGTTTCTTATATCTCAGACTTTATCTGTGAACCTTCTTGGAGGCCCACAGCCAGCTGCAGTAATGCACACAAACTAACTGGGGTCATACCTGCTAAATTAACTACAGCATGGAACTTGGGGAAAACACCAAGAAGCAAAATCACCTCAAGCTACAATCAACCTGAAAAAGGATTCTTTAAGAGTAATTTACTCCAYGTGTCATGGCCCATCATGCTTTTTATCACTAGACCCCATGGAGAACCTGTGGGATGTTACCATCATCTGCATGATCCCAACATTTACTCCCAATACAGGAAAGCCTTCTGAGCACCCTGCTGCTCCTGGATGGTAAAAGGAAACTCCAGAATGCAAAAGCTGCCTCTTTTTCTCTTTGCCCTGGATTGTGACCTCTGGTCGTGGTGGAGGAGCATTTCCTGGGAATGTGCACATCCAGGGGACCAGCCCCTGCTCCAGACAGGGGACACCAAGGGAGAGAGGAGCATCTCCTGGAATATTTAGCCAAGGACCTATGGGATTTAATTTTTTTCTTTGCTTCACTTGGTTAACTTGAGTATGAGCAGAGGTATCCTCTGATCCCAGAAAGAGTCCCCCAAGCACCTTCACAGTGAGAAGAGCACTGTGAGTTACACAGAGCTCACCAGTCCCACCAAGCTGGGCTRGTTGGTGTTTCTCTAGTGGGTAATTGCTACACACACCCAGTGCTGCAATTAAGAAGATAACACCTTGTTCACCCTCACCTTTTCCCCTAAGAGCAATATTGGTGCTGCTCTTCTTGCTCTGGGCAAACGTTTATGCAAACCTTGTTTTGTGACTGATTTGCAAGAGTAGCTCAGTGTAAGGTGGTGCTGAGCTCCTGTTTCATCCTTCYCTGCATCAGTAAATCCTCTCTAAAGTGGTCACAGACAGGTCTGTCAAATGCTTAGTATCACATAAAGATTGTTAAGCAGCACCATTTTCATAGTGTCACCATGAGATTTTCATATGAAAAGGAAAATAACTCCCTTGTGGCTACAATATTTTGTTACAAATTCTTGGGGGATTGGATGAAAGACCTATAAAGTTGATAGGAAATAACATCCAAGGGACCTGTGAAGCTGCACAGTAATAGTAATCAGACAACACTGTTTTCCCCATGCATTCAAATTGTCCATTCTTGCTTTGGTAGGATTATTTTATGTGTGCCTTTTCTCTTGCTTCAGTTTAGAAGTGACTGAAAGAAACAGCATTGTGCATGAGATTATTATTTTGTACTCAGAGTGACTATTTATAATTCGAGAGAAATAATTTCTACTTAGCAAATAATTGCTGGGTACTAAACATTTTATCATGTAAAATTTGTAACACCATCTCATGCAAAAACTCAGAATGTATTTTCCCTGTATCGATGATGAATTTCAATAAATTATTCTGACTGTCATCTTTTAAATGCTGTAGAATTGCTCAGTTCATTACATGGAAATGTCTCTGCTTGAAACAGCACACACAACAAGTAGTTTAAATGTAATTTTATAAAAAAAAATATTGCAACTCTGAAAACCACAGACACTCTTTGTCTTGTGAAGTATCTCAAATTTTGGTCACTGCTATATAAGGAAGATACTGAACAAAAAGAGAGTGGCCAAAGGAAGACAACAAAGRTGGTGAAGGGTCTTGAGGGGAAGCTGTGTGAGGAGCAGCTGAGGGCACTTTGTCTATTCAACCTGGGGAAGAGGAGACTGAGGGAGGACCTCACTGCAGCTACAGCTTCCTCATAAGAGGAAGAGGAGGGGCAGGCACTGATCTCTGCTCTGTGGGGACAGTGACAGGACCCGAGGGAATGGCCTGAAGTTGTGTCAGGGGAGGTTTAGGTCGGATATTAGGAAAAGGTTCTTCCCCAGAGGGTGGCTGGGCACTGAACAGGCTCCCCAGGGCAGTGGTCACAGCACCAGCCTGGCAGAGCTCAAGAAACATTTGGTGAATGTTCTTGGGCACATGGTGGGATTCTTGGGCTTGGTGCTGTGCAGGGCCAGGAGTTGGACTCAATGATCCTTGTGTGTCCCTTTCAACTCAAAATTGTTCTGTGATCTGGTGGTTCTATGAGCTTCTCATCAAGAATCTGAAAAAAATGAACACTTCTGATACATGCCAAATTTCTGGTTGTCGCTAAGAACTGCTAAGTTTACAATTAAAGTTGTTAATTTCAAGGTAAGAAAAAAAATTTTTAAGATTGAATAACATAATTACCCTTTTCATCCACAGTTAGGAGATGACTTTCCAACAACTTCAATATCTCTAGTGCAGCGTATCTGAAAAAATCCAACACTTGGCATGGGATGTATCAGGTGCTTTCCTTCCCTTAAAAGTTGCTGCAACTGCAGGTCCTGTCCTCAGCTGGAAACCGTTCTTGGCAGAAAAATCTTCCTTTCAGCTGTGTCTTAATAAATTTAACTAAAACTGACCTTCAACATATTTTTGGCAGAACAGCCAAAAGCTCAGTGTTGGCCTTGAACTGCTTGTTACTGACTTGAGGAAGAATGAGAGCAGAGGATTGCACACAATCCTCATTTTATACTTTCATGTAATCCTTGGATTCTAGGAAAAAAACACACATAAAACATTATACATGGACCCTGCAACAGAGCAGTGGCCTTGGATTTATCCTTGTGGGTAGATTCCTCACAGGCATGTGTCTGTAAGCTGAGCACTAATCCCTCACTTTCCCTACTAGATCAGCTGGGTGGCTGAGAGAGGCACAGATGTAAAATGGGAGCAGGGAAAATCAATAGTGTGATTTGGGCAGGAGAAATCAATGCAACAATGCAGCAAAAAGAACTGAATATAGTAGTGTGGATGGAGGTAATCAATAAAAATACATGTGCTTTTGTGATGCATGGTGAGCCAACAGGTCCAAACAGGACATAAGACCAACCTGAACTTTTATTTGAATCCAATACAAACTGGTTATTTGGGAAGATCCAACTGAGCTAGTTTTATACACACTGGCACAATTTTCCCACCTTCTCTTTTTGCTTTACCCTCATGATTCTGATCCCAGGTCCCACCTAGCTCTGTATGCACAAATGACAAAGTGTTCAACAGTCTGAAAGAAAAAATGGATTTCTACCACAAGCTGATAGATTCAGCTGATAGATTGGCTGTTCATAGATTGAATGTAGATAGATTGAATGTTGTTTATTCTGAGAGATGCTGCTATTTGCTGCCTGTGAATCTTCAGATGTGTTTTCTTTCTGTTCTCATAATGAAGTAAAAGTCTTCCCCAGCCCATTTTTCTGACCAGAACTGAATTTCCATCTCTGGGGGGTTTTGGGGTTTTTTGTTTATTTGTTTTTTGTGTTTTTTTTTATTTGTGGGGGTTTTTTTTGTGGTGGTGGTGGAGGTGGTAGTGGTGGGTTTTTTTGTGTTTTTTGTGGGGTTTTTTTTTGTTGTTTTGTTTTGGTTTTTGTAGGGGTTTTTTGTGGGGTTTTTTTGTTTGGTTTTTTTCTTTTTTTAAATTTTGTTTTGGTTACAAGTTTGCCTACACTTGGTAAAAAGGCAGCCCCTGTATTACTTGTGAAGGAGAACTGTGCCTCAACCAGGCCATGAGTCAAATCCTATTTGCCTGCCTGCTTTTGATGTTCTATATTTATTTTCTGGGAATATTCTTCCCAGCCTCACCTTCTGGTTTGGGCTCTCTGTAATGCCACAGTTTCTTTGTTTATTTTTCCCTTGGGCACTCCTAAAGCAGGTATAACCTCAAAATTGATTTCTCCATGAAGGAACACTCTCTACTCTTTTATTTTTTTGGCCATATTGCAACATAATTTTTATCCCTTGCACAAAACTCCTAACTTTTTCCCAMTTCAGTTGAAAATATTTTTTTTTCTATTTTGGTAGTGGGTGCAGGATATTTATATTTCAGCCCTGGTGTTTTGGGTTTCTGAAATTATAAGATACCATCCCAATAAACTACATATTTGATCCCAATTCTGCTGCATCCTTAAGTATATTTAACCCATTGCTGCTACATAGACTGCTGCAGTTTCCACTGCTGTACATTTTGTAGTGCCCAAACAGTTTTTTTAACCAACTATTACAATGCTAACCCTCAACAGTACAAGATCTGCACTCCTTGTTTTGAAAAGCCACTGGTATCACCCACCAGCAGGCAGAGCTCCTCCCAAAGGGGTCCTTACAAAAGCAGTCAGCATCCTCTGCAGCTGCTGGGGAGCTCTCACAATGTCTGATGCCACTGAGAGTCACTGCTGGGCTTTGGCTTTGTCCTGGTTGAGTTTTCCCAGCCCTCATCATCCTCAGGCTCTTCTCCAGGAGCCCAGAAGAGATTGCAGAATTGTCTCCTCCACACCAGGCCATGAGAGTTGAGGTTCCCAGAGATGTCTGTAGCTCACAGGAGTCCYCTCAACAGGAGAAAGCTGAGAGCCAGGGTGTGTCAGTCAAGGTGCCTACAGRGGATGTCACACTCCTGCTACACAGAGGTACTAAAATCTGACAGATCTGATGTCCGAGGGCATTTTTCCCCCTGTGGCATGCTAGAAGTGCCAGAAGGGCTTAATTGTTTGTTTGCAGAGAAGAACAGAAATGTGGTATTGCTTCTGCTAAACTGGCACTTATAATCACCTCTGGACAGGCTGGTTCAGCAGACCCTGCAAAAACTGGGGCAGSACTGGTGCCTGTACTCAGGGACAATCCCAGGACAGAAGGCTTCACAAGAGTTGTTTTTTTTGCAATGCTGCATATTCTCCCAATCCTCAAATTTATTTTCAAAGCCCTTAAAAATATTAATAGCTTGTCTGATTCAGAAAGTGCTTTGCTGTGCTGATATTTGCATCCCCAGGAAAAGAGTTGCACTCTGTTGCCACTTCCTAATTTAAACGTGTTTTCTGCACTTTAGTGCATTTTCTGACAATGTTCATATATCCCTCAACCACATATGATGACTTAGCAGGGGCTGGTGCAGGGTGAGGAGTAAGGAAGGGCAAAGGGGACGAGCAGAGAGCCATGTGTAGAACATGGCCATAGCAGACAGACCTGCCAAGGGAAATCTAGGCCCTGTTTCAGGAGTCTGAACTTAGGCTTGAACCTATATTTTTTYCCAGGGAAAAGTGGGAGTGAGAGAGCAAGGTACAACATTTCAGCATGCCTTGCTATGGGGGTGCARCACATCTCAGCCTGAAAGTTTGGAGGATTGAGAGTGAAGCTGCATCCCTGGCATGGAGGTGCCCACCTAAAGCAGAGCTGCCATAAACTCCAGCCCCATGGGCTGCAGTCCAGGCAGAGGAGAAGGACCTTCTTCTTTCCCTCTTAGTCAGAAACCCCCAGAAGGACTGGGAAAATCAAATTGCCTGGCTTTAAACTTTGCAGTCTAACAGATGCTTTTTGAAGCTCCCTAAAGGTCTGTTCACAGCTTCCTCCACCGAGCTCCCATTGTGGCAACATTATAAGTGGCACCACTTTTCTAGCAAGATAAATGCCTTCACTGGGACAACCAGGGGGAAAAAATGTCAATTATAATTAAAAATAGCCTCTTCATTTTCAAATGCATGTCACAGGTTAGGGAGGAAAACTCAGCAGTGTTTCTTGCTGATTTGCACTTCTAGATTTCCACASAGAGTCAAAAGCATTTGTGGGTGTTCACAGATTTTTGGTCCTCTGTGAAGATGTGTATAATAGGGGCATAACTATAAATGTGAAAATGCAATGCTGGGATCCAAGGGGTAATGCTTTAAAGGACTGTGGGATAAGATCCAGCTCTCATCTAGTCCACAGCCAGTCCAGAAATTCCCTCCCAAAGTCACTCTGATGAATTCCTTGAAATTAAAGATTTGCATTGCTGTAACTGAGGAGAGAATCGTGCCCACAACTTTAAATCACAGCTTTGGCATTAGTGCTGGAGGTCCAATTCCAGGGCTGTCAGAAGAGGATTTTAAGGCTCTATTTATTGACTAGGAAAGAAGGTTGCCCTTTCAGGGAACATCAGCCTGACTTTCAATTTTTTCATCTTCCTTGGATGAAGTAAAGGCAACCAAGAAACAGGAAATCTTTAACTTATGGGGAGCTGCTCCAAAGTGATGATAACCGGCAACTACTGGAAATGAGAGTGAGTGGGGAATGGAATGAAGGTTCCTGTTTTTTATTTTCATAAATTAGAGGATTTACTATTAAAAATTTTACTTTCTTCTTTCACATGTTTTACACCAAGGACCATTGTTGAGCAAATAATTGCAGCTAAATCAAGAAAGTTCCCAAAGTCCTTCAAATATGCACTTCCTACTGTGTATATTTTGTGAGTCACATTCAAGTAAAGTAAATGGAGCTGAGTAATACTGACTTTGACCCCACATATGAGTGTACAYTGTCGTGGTTTAATCTTCCCACTGGGTGTTTGTGAAAGTTGCCTGGGGGTTGCTTTATTTTAGCTGGGGTGCTGACAAGGAAGGGAAGTGTAATGAAAGCAAAGCAGCCAACGTTCACAAATGTGATATATGTGCTGAAGTCAGGAGATCTTTTCTCACTCTGGGTTTTAAAGCACTGTATGTAATGTACATGTCACTCAGCCTAGATGAAATACTTATCTCAAGGGGTCATGATTTTAAACTCATTTTAAATGGTTTTAAATTTGGAATGTCTGAGGAGCTTTCCTGCTATTTTTCCTTTTCCTAAATGATATTTGCATGGAAGTCTTTCTATTAAGCTTTGCTCAAGGAAAGAGAAATCAGACTCTGTTCASAGGATATTTATGTTGAAGCAAATGGTGACCTTGATCAGGGTTTATTGCAGCTTTTCACCTTTGGCTGTTTATGAAATATTTATTGTTTAGAACACTGCTCTGAATTAATGAATGTTTTCTGGACATTCTCCTTTTCCTTCTTTCCTCTCAGGTAAATTTTGACCTCAAGGCCTTTCTGGGAAGATTTGTATCAAGAAAGAACTGCTCTGTGTAACAGGGATGAATTCTGCAGCATTTAACTTGTTACTGTGGGCAACGGGATGTCCCTGGTTTTGCATTTTAGTCACATTTCTGTTAAAGATGCATAGATGTGCCAGGGGACTCATGGAAAAGGCTGGGATTATGTGTTAGAATTCAGTGCCACGAAACACTCCTTAGTCAATATTATTTAGGAAATCACAACAGAAATCATAGGGCAAACTCTTCCTCCCTCCTTTAACTTCTCTGCCCCACATCCCACCACCCTGATTTCYGGGCTTGCTCAGTTATTTCTGAGAGGAGGTGTGGAAAACACACAGCCTGTGTTCAGGAGAGTTGTCACGTCCCCATGTCCTTGGGATGTGCACAGCCAGGACTGACCACAGGCACACAGCTCTGCCACCCAGGARAAAGAGAAGAGGAGGATGGAGGAGAGAGTTCATGCATGTGGCTCTCACTTCTGGAGGCCTGGCTTGCTTCAAACTTGAAGTGCGCATTGCAAGTGAAACAAGTCTGAGTCACATCACACCAGCTTCAGTTGACACATCTCCATCAAAAGATGACACATAATTTATTCCCCCTGTCCAAGGAAAACTGTCAGTGATGGGTGAAAAGAAAAAAAAAAGAGAAGATAAAAAAGTAGGAAGCTTTTGACTCATAGGTCAAAGGGAATTAAGGAGGAGGCTGTCTCTACACACATGGAAGGCAAGAGGGAGATCAGGAGAGGTCAGCATGGATTCACTAARTAAATCATGTCTGACCAGCCTGATTGCTTTCTATRATGAAACAACAACCTGGATGGATGAGGGGAGAGCAGGGGRTGTTGTCTGCCTCAACTTCAGCAAGGCTCTGACACTGTCTCTCACAGCCTCTGCATTCACAAACTCAAGAAGCRAGGACAGGGTGAGTGGACAGYRAGGTGCACTGAGAAGTGCCTGAATGGCAGACCCCAGAGGTTGCTACTCGGTGGCACAAGGTCCAGTTGGAGGCCTGGCACCCGTGGTGGCCCCCAAGGTTCAATACTTGGCCCAGRACTGTTYTACTTATTCATCAATGACCTGGCTGAGGGCAGATGCCTCCTCAGTGAGTTCTCTGGTGACACAAGGCTGGGASGAGGRGCCARTACCCCAGMGAGCCCTGCAGCCCTTGGGAAGGACCTCMACAGGATGGACAGATGGACAGAGAACCTCCTGAAACCCAGCAAGAGCAAATGCAGGGTCCTGCCCTGGRGAAGAACAACCCCAGGCACCAGGACAGGCTGGGACTGACCTGCTGGGAAGCAGCTCTGGGGAGAAGGACCTGGGGGTCCTGGGGGACAATGAGCTGTCCCTGAGCCAGCAYCGTGTCCCTGTGGCCAAGAGGGCCAAGGGGATCCTGRGGTGCACTAGGAAGAGCACTGCCAGCAGGTGAGGGARGTGATGCTGCCACTCTGCTSAGCCCTGTGAGGATCACCTGGAGTGCTGTGTCCAATTTGGGGCTGGTAAGTACAGGGGAGAGGTGGAGCTCCTGGAGCAGCTCAAGCAGAGAATGGCAAAGATGATGGAGGGGCTGGAGCATCTCACTGAGGACAGGCTGAGAGAGCTGGGCCTGTTCAGCCCTAAGAAGAGACCTCATCCTGTCTGTCAGTGCCTGCAGGGAGGGATCAGAGGATGGACCAGGCTCTGCTCTCTGGTGCCCAGTGATGGGACGAGAGRCAGTGGGATGAGAGACTACAGAAGGCCATACACCATGAGATGTTGCACCAAACCACAATAAACCCACAGATGATGACCAAAAGGAGTCCTTTGCTGGTATTTAACCATATCATTTTCTAGAAGCACTCTGCAACACTGTCCTGGTTTAGGGCAAATTTGGGAGAAAACCTCCAAAAGGGGCCCCTCCAGAAAGCAAACACACATGGCCCCTCCCTCCAACCAGTTTGGGAAGGATTCCTCGGAGAGAAGTGGAAAGAACCTGTTTATTTAACAGGCACAGCACCCCCCAGCACACAAAATGAACAATACAGGATGACACCACTCTTTCACTGCTCTGAAAAAGATGACAAATTCAGAAAGTCTCTCTGGGGGTGGTCGCTCTGTTCTCAGTCCCTCTGGCGCTGGGGCAGCTGCTGCCCAGAGCAGGCCCCGCTGGGCCACAGGGTGCAAACTCTCGGTGTTCCCAGGGCCCAGTCCCGAGCAGGCTTGACAAGGTCCAAAAAAGGGAAAGGAGAAACAGTCCAGAAAAAATYTGCACTGTTTAGCTAAACTAACTAATGAGCAGAAGTAAAAAGCAAGAGCAAAGCAGGAGCAAAGCAGAAGCAAGAGCAAAGTGAAAAGCCAAGCAAAAAGCAAAAGCAGCACCATGCACTGCCCTGTCAGTCCCGCCAGCCGTGGGGGAGCRGCTGATAGCAAAACCAAAACAAAACTTTCGCTCTTCAGAGCCAGTCTTGAAGGCACAGAACATAATATCCAGCATAAACAGAACACAYSAATGGGGATACAAGCATCAYAAYRTCACCCTAGGACAAGCRCRGATGGGCTGGAGGGTGAGCTGRCAGTCTCCAGGCTCCTGGGGTGCCCAGCAGTGCTGCTCAACCCCCTCTGTGGGCAACAAGACCTGTCAGCAGCACCCACTGTCCCTGGGGCCACCAGAGCCTTGCTGGCTCTGTGTGGGGCACGATGGAGRTGAGGGTTGATAGCCCTGAGCAGCACGAAATGTAGTGCTGCCATCAGGGATAAGGGACACTGGGTCTTTGAGAAATCTTCATGGTCAGCTGATTTCTGAGGAGAAAAGTGGAAAATATACCTGGGAAAATTCCCTCTCATATTTGAACCATCTCTGAGGGGTGCAGGGGTTGCTGAAGAGGCACTCTGTGTTCTGCTTCACCCATGGAGCACCACCTCGATCCACGTCTGAGTACATGAGAAAATGAGGTTTAACTAATCTACCACTTAAAGACATAACTGCTAAAATAATAGCATTTGGATGGAGCAAAGGTTATCTGTTCTGGAATGGCAGATATCCCTCAGTGACTCTGCTGATGAAAGGCACAGCCAGCCAGAGCTTTGAGAGGCTCAGGAGTGCTCACTTGCTCCCTCTCTCAAGCTGTCTGTCAGCTATTTATGGCATTTYCCTTATCTCCCAGCAAAATTAATTCTACCACATACATTACATAACATGCTTTTGCCTCAGACCAGTTAGCTTCCCATCCTCCCCAAAGGACACCTGGTATTTGAGGTCCTTGTCTGAACTGAAGGAAAATAATGTGGAGGTTCTATGCAGAGAAGCRCTGGGGAGAATAGCAGTGTGTGGCCCCATCACAGCTCTCTGAGATTTGCATGACTTGTGTTGATTATAAATGAGGAGAGAATATTTTTGTCAACCCTGTAAACTCAGTCTTTGATSTCAAAATCAAGTGGTGTTCTTTTGCTTCCTACACCACCAAAGGTGTTTTAAAATCTCCTGCCAGAATTGTGCTGACGATTTAGCTTTAGACCATGGGAAGCTCAGCCCTATTCATACTTTATGAAATGAAAAGCAGGTGGTAGCACAATMTATGTGCTGGATTTTTTCTTTTTCCTGTAACATAGACATAGGTTTCTTAAAGATGTTGTTTGGGAAGATGCAGAAATAAACTTTCATTCTTTGTTGTGCATCTCCTTTGTGCTGGTGTATCAAAGTACAGCTGCTGCAATACCAGACTCCCAGATGATCCAGAGCTTCCCTTGCATAGGAAGAGCTGCACATGGGCAGTGAGGATTTCTCAATGCCACTTATGGCCTACCCAGTGCATCAAATCTCAGGAGTATGATGGGAACACACTGTTTGACAGAGGATCTTGGCTACCAAGACGGCAGGAGGAGAGCAGGAAATGAGTCAGATTAGCCTAACTTTATGTAGTTATGAGGTTCAATTAGATATCAACATTTTGGGGTGTGGGAGGGAGGGTTGGATCCCTCAGACACTCCTCTCCTTTCTTCTACATTGGACTGTGGATGATGACCTTGTTTCATTGAGACATCTGCAGTGTAACCAAGCTGCTTGTACCTAAACCCAGCACCCCTCAGAGCACCCAGCTTGTGCTGCTTTCATTGTGGGAGAGGAATCACTCTTCCTTTGCATTTCCCTCCTGTGCTGCAGGGCTAACACACTCATAGAAGTTATAGGTTACTATTTTTTTTTGTTTGAGTACCTCTGATGCCTTGTGAAGGCTGACCTAGAGCAGAGGCTGGACAGAGTTAAAGAATAAAGTAGGGATTTATTAGAAAGCCTCAATGGATCCACCTTGGGCAGCACAAGAGCCCAGCCAGGGCTGCACCCAAGATGAACCAAAATGGTCCCAAAATGGACAACTAGTCACAAGGTCTCACACTTTTGTAAGTTCTGGTCTACTTGCATGTTGAAGTTAATTGTCCAGTTATAGCTTYAGGTTATGAAGTCCCATCCTTCTTGTTTTTCTCTCTTCAGCCCACGTTGTTTATGCTCTTGGGCCTGAGATTTGGATCATTTGTCCTTGGTCTCCCGCTAGAGAAGGAGTTGTTTTGTCTCCCTCCTCTGTGAAGAGAGCTCACAATCCCCAGAATGAAGCTCAGAACAAAACACTAAAGTAGTACAAAATCCAAAAAATATAAAAGGTAAAACTTGAGGCATGACCTCCACACACGGCACCAACACAGAGAGACTTAACCAGAATAAGGACACCCCACTGTGAGTTAGGGGAGTTGCTGATGTTGCATTTCATGCATGTTAAAATTCTACTCATGGCAGGATTTAAATTAATTTCAGACTGTGTTACTATCTTTAATTTTTTCACTGATCCATGATTTACCTGATGGAAGAGGATAGCAGTGCTGTTAAATGCTACCATGTCATGGAAAGGTTTCCTCAAAAAAAGTTGTGCAGCGCTTCCAGATCCATCCTTTCTCCCAAGGAACCTTGTTCTGAGAATGGTTCCCAGGGCTGTCTCCTGCATTATTCCAGAGGACAGAAAATGCCCGTTTCAGTCAAGAGCCAGTAATGACTTACCTGTTTTGGTCACACTTAGCCTGTTTGTTAATGTACAGATGAATAGAAATGTGAATTAGGTGGGCAGGTGTGGATCATGCTGGAAGGTCCACGTTGAGTCATCAAAGGCTGTGAAGGGATGAATTTTACAAGGAATTGTTAAACTGTCACACGAGCCCTCTTATTACAAGGTGGCATGTGTGAGTTAACAAGAAATGAGCTGATTCTTAGTTCAGTTACAGGAGTGCCAGGACTATCCCCTGCTTGAGTCAGAGATAAATACGTTTCAGGGGAAAAGACATACATTTGGAGAGGACATGGCAGGTTAACTCAGTCCAGGGGAACCTTCAGTAGTGTCCAGACCTCTGGAGACATTTCTTGTTTCTCTCTGCAACAGTCAAAAAGCTACTCAAGCCACTAGAAAAAAACAAAATTTTCCTATTAAAATATTTCCTCCAAAAAAAATACCCTTTTCACAAAACCCAGAATTTACACATGGAWATTTCTAATTTCACCACAAAATTTTGATCCTTCACCAGGAATATCAGAAATTCCTACCCTTCTCAGGGACTCCTTATTTCAGTATTTTGTTGGAAAAGAAAAAGGAATATTAATGAGGATACTCCAGGCATATGATGGAGATCTTGGAAATAAAAATAATAGTAACAAAATTGTGTTGTAGCTCTCAGACTGGAATCTTCCTGGAGTCCCTTCTTATGAAATACTTCTTGGTTATTACTTTATGTCCAAAAACATATCCAAAGCATATATTCATTGTAAGCAAATGTTTGGTTTGTTTTTGCAAGACTGGATTTGTTTTTTCCAAACATTTCCACCGGCTGCTGCCTTCATCCACTTCTCTGGCTACTGCTAATGGCTTTTTCTTTTTGTCCTCAGTGCCTAATGCCTGGACCTGCTTTCATAATTCTGTCATTAGTGCTCTGCTCATTCTCTCTTAAAAAAATCCTTTGCAAAAACCTGATCTTCCCTCACAAAAGACTGAACCTAAAAATAGGAAGACCAGAGCTGCTTGCTGTGATAATACACTGAGTGTGACTTTYTGACTATATTACTGCAATCACTATCTTTCGTTCTCATTAACCCTGCAACATGTGTTCTCTTGTCTTATTTTGTCTAGTTTTAGTCCAGCTCAAGTCTACAAATCTCCACTCAACTTTGTAGCTCTGATGCAAGTAATTCACTGAAGCCAAACAACACTAATTAAAAATCTATGTTTTATACCACCAGACTGTTGTCTCCCTGGAGAGAGCTTCAGGACTGTTCTCCAGGAAAGCTCTCCACTGATGGCACTGTATAAATACTGATTTTAAGAACTGATTTGAAGGTAACTATCCCTTTATTTACTCTTACAGAGAAGAAGTAGTACCTTTAACTATGTTGGCTGGCTCTAGACAAAGAGAGGTCTGAGCAACCAAGCTTGTTGCGCATGCCCAGGATCCAGAGCTGCATTTTACAGATGGCACCTACATCAGCAAGAAGCAAATTTCAAACCCTCAATAGCCACACCCTTGATGCTCAGGGTTTCTCAATCCAAGGCATCCAAATGCTTCTCTTCCAGCTAACACCCATTTGTTAGCATTGCTGCCTGGACAGCCACTCTGCTGTYCCTCTGTCTTAGAGACCAGCAAGCAAATAAATCCTCTGTACAGTTTTATTTTTGGAAAAAACAGATTAAGATTACTGTTGTGTTAATCTTAAATACTCCTGTCCCCCAGGGGGGATGGCAATGTGGGGACAGGCACAGAAAGCTCTGCTGCAGCACTGCCAAATGGGACAGATGTGGCTCTGTCCTTGCTCACCCTGTCCCACAGRTGTCCCCGAGTCACAAAATCCCCCACAATAAATGGTTGGGGTGACTTCCTTGCCAAGAACAGCCTCTCAGAGGGCTTGRGTGTAGGAATGTGCCCCCTGCTGACAAAACTATCCTTCGTCCCCTTAAGAAGGAAATAAGTCCAGAAGTTTCTCTCCTCAATTAGGTGAAAATACATCTCATAGGACTTGGGGGACTTCACCTCAAACTTAAGGATAGCCAATTGGACAGGAGCCAAAAAAGTCCTGCCTGAGCAATTTACTAGAAAAAGAAGAGAACAAAGAAATTATTGGCTTTTGTGAGGTGTTTTACCAGGGGCAGGAGGGCCTCTTGCACCTGGCTCAGTTTTTCTCTGTAAAGAACTTTTTTATTTTGCCTTTTATTAAAACCTTTTTGTTTCCAACGCTGCCACAGAAGCCATCCTGCTGATTTTATGCCTTCTAAGGTAGCTGAGCTATCTTGGGTGTGAAATAGATCTCCAAGAGCTTATGAGACCTGGCTGGAGGAGACTCATAGTTCACTTGAGCACCACGAAGTACAACCAGAGGCATTAAGGAGGAAGGCTGGTAGCACACACGGCAGCCCAGGAAGAGCCAGGGAGGGGCACAAGCACAAGCACAGTGTCAAAACAAAACCACATCCTCCAGCTCTCTGCACCCAGGCTTCCCCAGCAGTGTTTGAAGGCAGAAGCTTCCTRGGAGAGGGAGAAGAGCCGACAAGGGAAGGTGGTGGGACATGGAATGGAGTGGGACCAGAGGGACAGAACCAAGCCCCAGCTTCCAGTGATGGCTTGAATCAGTCCAGGGAAAATTTCTTGACGTGAGCATGCTCACAACCCTCTGGAGGAAAGGAGGAAAAATGCTGGAATCTGCCTGAGGAGCGAAGAAGCACAGCAGCTCCTCTCCTGGCACAGAGAGCTGAGAATAAAGCTGGGCTGTCAGGGGAGTCACACGAGGATAGAGACAGCACAGGAAGGGGCAGCAGCCAGCTCCAGGATGTGAATTTACTTCGTGCTCTGGCTGAGCAGCCCCAGTGATGCAAATTGCTGTAGCTCTGATTAATTAGGCTGCTAAACCAGATTTATGGATCCCATATATTGCTATAGGAGCACAAAGCAGCCAGAGACTTTGGACAACATTTCATCCTTATGGCCTGATGCACAGACAATGTTTGCTTGGTTTTAGCCGCTGTAACTGTGCCAGGGAGGAAATGTTTCCTACCAACTGGCTCACACAAATAAATCCTGAGTGTGGTGTGGGCATGGCCACCTCAGCRTTAACAGTTTGTCACAGCTATCTCCCCTATTCATTTCCCAGGCTAGTATAAAGCATTTGCTGGTGCAGCTGCATTGAAATTAAAAAGGTCAAAGCACTTGAACTGTACTGATGTAATACAGCAGTTGTATACAATCATTGTGTTAAACCAATATAACTTCTCATCCTTAGAAAAAGCTTGAGCCATGGCAATGCACCAGAGTTTTGTGCAGTTTAGCGAGACAAGTAAAAAATAAGGAGTAAGAAGAAAAAGGAGAAAGAGGAAAAAATTAACTCTGCATGAATCCGTTTTCACTAGGTTAGAAAAATCTGTATTTTCCATTTGTGTGATTACTGACTTTCTCTTTGGCTGCAGTTTTGAAAACACTTTTACCATCTTTATTCCCTACAAAAAAACATTGTCTTCAAACAAATATCTCAGAGGGTTTATAGAACTGATTACAGTCTGATTCTGTAAGGAAAGAAAGATAATTGTGTGTGAGCTGATAAATGTTGCAGGGACAACTCTAAACAATCATGCATKAATTATATCTCCAACAAATGTAATTACCAAACAATTCAGAAAATGTGGAAAAGCTGCTGTATTTTTGTAGTTATATCCTTTCCTGGCCTGTGTTTTGGACAGCTTTCAAGCCTCCCTGATTAAATCTGGCCGGAAATCTTCTGGTGGAGCCAAGTCCCAGTGAGAAACCAATTCATCCGAATGAAACACTGCAGAGTGTGGGAACCTGTCCTCTTTGGTTCTTCAGCACTCAGGGCCTTCAAACCTGCCCTGCTGGGAGAAAACTGCCAGATTTCCTCCTGTCCCACCTGCATCTCCCGTGGTACCACATTGGGCAGACTGCTCAGAGGGGCCCACACACTTCAAGCAGAGCTCTCTGCAGGCCCTCCAAGCATAAAAAGAGTCAGGAAGTCTTGTGTTTGTGGGGYTCCCAGACAATRGAAGGAATGATGAATCTGAGTCCATGTTCTTAGAAGGCTAGTTTATTATTTTATGATAGTATATTATGTTAAAGAATGCTATACTAAACTATACTAAAGAATACRGAAGGGACACGTACARAAGGCTAAAAGGATAATGATGAAAACTCGTGACTCTTTCCAGAGCCTCCMCACAGCTTGGCCCTGATTGGTCATTAAATTCATTAAATCAAAAYAATTCACATGAAACCAATGAAACAATCACCTGTGGGTAAACAATCTCCAAACTCATTCCAAAGCACAGGAGAAGCAATGAGATAATATTGTTTTCGTTTTTCCCTGAGGCTTCTCAGCCTCCCAGGAGAAGAATCCTGGGCAAAGAGATTTTTCCAGAAAATATGACGGTGACAAGAAAGTAAAAGATAAGAGGCAAAAATATTTATTCCTGAGGTAGTTGGAGGCAGTGGTCAGCTGACTTCCAGTTTCCCAATATATGCCCTGTATTCTTAAAGCAGACTGCAAAATCAGCATAGTAAAACTCTGAAAGTGCTTGCAAGTGACCCCAGAGAAGATTAACCTTTGCTTACATCAATGTGTCAGGAAATGTGTTATAAGCTCTTTAATGCAGGGTATTTGATAGTGTTTTGGCCTATATTTCTGTTTGAGCATCCTGCCCTAATGCTAATCACCAGTCTGTACTGGCACTCCTCCACTCTGAGTGGAGGGACRGCAGAGCTCTGTGTGCAGCCACAGCCATTCTCTGACACTTTTTCCATGTGCACAGTGCCTGTCCTGGAATGCTGCACATCCCAGACCTCACCCAGAGCAATATTCTGACTCTGGGCTGTGCCTGTCCCATGCCTTGCTGCCCTCAGTAGATGCTCCCAGGAGCTCCCAGCTCACCTTCCCAGGGTCAGCTCAGGACACTGCAGCACCTGCCAGGGATGAGTGACAGAGAAGTGTCCCTTGGCACAGTACCTTGGGTTCCTGCAAGAGGAGACAGGCCTTAGGGTCCTGCCAACACAAGCATCAGCCAGGAGGTATTTCCTACCCACTGGCATGCAACAGGCACAGGAGAGGAAGGGAAAATGAGGTGAAGAGTTCCACTTAGCACTTTGCAGGGCTGCTGGTACTGCCAGGAATGCTCCTTCCTGCTGCAAGATATAATTTCACTGTCTAAAGTGCCTTTTGTCCTGTTGAGGGCCTSCCTCTTGCTGAGTGCATCCCTGCAGGCTGCCCTTCCCTCACAGCTGCTGGGGCAGCCTTGGCCTCTTCCCATGCTGCTGTTCTTGCATGGCTTTTCTCTTGGCCATGCACCTAAAAACTCCAACAGCAAGAGAACTGCCCCCTCCCCTTTTCCTACCTCACATTTTCTACCCTTTGACTTTTAAAGGAGAATGAAATGAATTTTAGCTGATTGCATGGAGCTGATAAGTATTACCCAGTAATACTACCTGCACAAGGCTTGGCTGCCCATCAGCCCACAACACTTGTACCTGATTAAAGCACTCTGCAATCAACAGTGAGAACACAAAAAGGGGAGAAAACAATAGAAACTCTGAGCTGTGAAAAACACAAAGTATTACTACATTTTTCTGGCTGACTAGGAGGAAGACACAGTGGGGACAAAATCATCCTCATTGTTATGTTAATTTGCTGTACTGGAGGGACCAATCTCAGCAAATGCTTTTCTGGACAGCCAGAAATAATTTCCTTTCCAATTTTATTCTTTTTCTTTYTATACCYTGTCTTTACCAAAAGAAAACTGAGTTCTTTTTACGCCACCACCTATGGACACCATGGGTAGAGCTCTGTGAACATAGTTCTGTCACAGATTGTCCGTCTGGCAATATTTGTAAGGACTCATCTGAGCTTGTGTGAGTCCAGCAATGAACATGCCAAATCTGCTGTCTGCTCTGAACCTTCAGCTATGTTGGGAAACACAATCTATTTTAAATCTTTTTTCAAGACAGTGTGCTGTTTTCTTGAGTCACAGGATGCATATCCAGGTGATCTATCTTTGAGATAAGCAGGTTTAGACAGAAGCATTTTCAGTTCAGTCTCAGCAAAGATGGGTCTACAAGATCTACAGGATGAGCTCAGAAAGCTCCAAAGGAGCATTGTGCATCAAAACCTGACTTAGCTTGCTTCTTAACCATGTAGGCTTGTATTTGTCCCCAGTGTGAGTCAGCAGCTCACTGCTCCATCTTTGAAACCTGTAAACACTTCCACTTGTGGTCTTAAACCTTTGTATAGACTGAAGCACATTTGGGTGCTGATCATGTACAGCTTCATCAAAAGGAGTTAATGGTTAATTTAATTGGAAGCTGGATACATGACTTCTTTAGGATAGCAGAAACAGGGAAGGGATAATTTTTACTAATTTAGTTCATTTGTTAGGAAGTAGAAACACTGGAACTTGCAAGATACCATTAACCTCGCAGTAACTAAAATGTCTAACACTAGCTGRCAATCAAAATTTATATGGCTTTAAAGAGATTCACTTTCTTCTGGGAGTTGATTTYAGCTGCTGGTTTCAGATTCAGAGCCACTGGAGTTAAGTTAAATTTTACTTTATTAGATCTTCAGGCTGGTTCTGAATTTTGTTAGTTTCTGGAGTGAAATAACCTCCCATGTTGTGAGTCCTCCCATTCATGAAGACGGAAGCACCAATTAGGAGGTTGATCATGTTTTGTGCTCCTGCACCGAACATTTAGATTAGAAAAAAAAAGGACTTGGGGTTATGGATAGAAGACAAGTGAAAATAAGGGCTCCCCAAAAGAAGAAGAAGGGAGAGAAAAGTGGGACCTGGAATGAAAAAGATGTTTGCTAAATATCCTGGGAGCAGGAGGAGCTCTTGGAGACCAGAGCAAAGTGAAGACAAAAGCAGTGGGATACTCAGGGACCTTGTCTGGTCATTCACTGTGAGCAGCAGCAAAGCATGAATGGACATGGCTTTGTCCAACCTTCCCAGACTGGGAGAGCCCAGCTAGAGAAGGAAATTGAGACATCATGAAGGTACAGCAGGGAGGGGAGTGACTGGGTGTGTTAAATAATAAGATAAGCTCTTATCTTTCTGATTCTTCAGCAAATCCCAGTACCCAAATCCACTAGGAGTTGCTTCCTGCTTTGTCTTGCTCATGAACAAGCAGAAAAGATAGGATTGACCTAATAAGATGATCATTATAAATGATCCCTTAAGGCTGAAATTCACCCAGATTTGGAGTTTATTGAGGCTGAAATTCACCCAAACACAGGGAACAGTACAAACTCTGTGTATTGCTTCAAAACCACTGAAGTCACAGAGCTGGGAACAGAACAAGCTCTGCTCCTAACTGGTGTAATGGCCTTGTTTGATCTGCTGTTTGTTTGTTTCATTTTGGGGGTTTTTTGGTTTGTTTTGAGTCTGGTTTTTTTGTTTGTTTGTTTCTGTTTGGTTTTGTTTAGTTTTGGTTTGGTTTTTTTGTTTTCCTCTAGTTATTTTGCTAAGCACCCTGAATATCCAAGTGGAAACGCATTCAGGAGGCAGAAATGTTTTGGTTTTGTTTGTTTTCCTCTCACTTGCTTGTCACATGGTTCTCCATACCACCATACATCTGCTAGCTAAAAGAGCGAGCTGTGCTCAGATCTTAGCAGCAAAACAGCTTTAAACCAGCTCTTTGACCCTGCTGCTGACAATGCTTTCCCAGTATTGCTCTGAGATAACAGCTGCAATTCCAAAGATGCTGCACTACAATCCCAGTCCCACAAGCTGGGACTTTCTCTTAAGAAGATTGTTTTAAATTACTTGCAATACAATCAGCTCCTTTTCATAAAAAATGACATGCTGGGAAGTTGGACTCTGTAGTCCATTGCTTAAACTGTGGCTCTTCTATTTGCCAGAATTTTATGTGGTAATAAAGCCATCTCTTGACCCAGCAGGAATGGAATTTTAAAGTTTAGTGATTTCAACTGTGAGTTATGGGCAGGGAAAATAAATTACTTACAAGTTTACCTACCACAGTGTTTGGAGAAACATTTCTCCACCTGCTTCTGTGCCACTTCATCTCTTTCTGCAAGCATCATCTGTAGTGGTACCCTGACATCTGATGGGAACTCAGGACAAAAAAGGTTAGTAATGCAATGTTTGCGGCAATCCTGGACATGCTTAAGCCAGTGTTTGTCACCAGTTTGTTTTATTGAAGATGATATTTCAACCTCCTGCTTGGCTGGGCAGGCTGCAGTTCTGGAGAGTTTGGTCTATGACCCCTTGCCATATTTCTAGATCAGGCTGAGGTGGCCTGTGGAGCAATTGTGTTGTGGCTGTTGAGGCTGTGAGTGGTGTTAGGCRTTATCCAGTGTGAAAAAAGGAAGTTTCAGGTGTTTACAACGCCAGAAAGGGGAATGTCAGTGGATGTGTTCCAAGCTATGGCTCTGAAGAAAAGTCATCTTTAGATGATGCATCACTAGATTGTCCTGAGTAGAGAGAGGAATAACCTCTGCTTAGCAAAATTGCTGATAACTCATCTGCAGMCAGGCTAACAGCATCTGCTGTCAGCTCCTGTGCATTTCAGCTGGGATATTCACCCAGTGGCCTCAGGAGCAACAGGCCTCATCCTGTGGGTGTTTAAGAACAATCTGAAATACAGAGATATTCAAGATTGATTCAAACTGAATAACTATTCACAGACTTGAAGGAAAAGAGGACCCTTTACTTTAAGTACCCCTAAAAATATCTTGTTTTAAAATAATTCTGGTTTTGTGAAAATGAAGCAAAATTCCATCAAGAATATGTAGACAGGATTTTTAAATTCTTTTGGCTATTGAACCACTGTAGCTCAAGAATGTTTAGCCTGCAGGACTCTGTACACCACAAATAGCATATAACATTACCCTGTTAACACTAATAAACTCCAAATTGCAGAACATAAACCACTTGACAGCAGTCCTAGAATTATTTTGGCCTCTGTGAAGCAAAGTAACTCTCATAGGTATGAAGCTAAGAAATCCTGTGATGTAGAATTTATTACCTTTTTACTTCCAATGCTACTTATAAACAAAGAGATCTTTGAAAAACCAGGTTGTAGGATTACAATATAATTTTAAAGGGTTCTAATATTTTTCTTTATGCTACTGAAGAAGGGAGATAAGGAGGAGAGAATTATGTGAGACAGTCTACTACTTGCTGCTAAGGGACTCAGTTTATCCTGCATTCAGTAAAACCAGCAGGYGAGACAGACACACTTAATTCATGACTTCTTTGCCATTACACCCAGCCTGTTAAGGTTCTGGCACCAACAAATACTCTGTGTCCCTTGGCCAAAAAAGAGCAGCCATAAGAAGCAAATTCTCACTTCTGCCTAATAAAAGGAAAATAACAGCTGAGAGATTTGTAAATGTTTGCTGTAATTCTGCAACAGAATAAAAYGTTAAATTCCACACACTACTCGGTCACTCCCATCCTGATCATCATCAGTGAAAATATACCTTCAGTGCAGCAGCTGTAGCTGCTCTAATAAGATATCTACATAGAGAAAATAGGCAATCAAATTTCTGCAAAGTATGAAATTTTCCATTAAATTGTCTCTTCCTTTTATATAACACAGCTGCAACAGTTCTCACTAGTTTTTCTATCTATGCCTCAGCAAACATAACTCTCACTTGCAGGACATTTTCCAAATGAGTCACTTGAGATTCAGAAGATTTCCTCTAAAGGTGTCTAGACCATGACCCCCAAAATTTTATCTTGGAAAAAAAAATTGATCCTATCCTAAAAATTGATCCATCCATCTACAGACTGAAGTCAGGAAATAGAGAGCATTGTAAATGAAGAACACATTCTGATAAATCTAATATTAAAGAGATGCAAAGAACATCTGTGTCATTTGCTTCCAGATGAATCTCTAGTAGTAGTTTAGTCAACGTGTTAATCTTCAAAAGGCCTTTGATGTTGTGGTCTGTTTGGCTTTGTCTGCTGAACTTTATAGTTTTGCTTTAATAAGGCACGAGTTCTGTGTTTTTAATTTGAGTAACAAGTCATTACTGGTAAACTGAATTGCTTGGAATTACTGTAAATTGCAGTGTTTGCCTGCTAATTGCTGCAGTGTCTGAAGTCCTGGATGGAAGGTGTTATTCTTCTCCAGTGTTAATGATCTATTGAGTCATGTCCTGTTGCTGGTTCTGGTGGTGAGGATGTTGATGCAAACTGTGCCTGTAAGGCCATTTTGGTTTTTATTCATAATTAGTCTTTGGTGGTTTAAACAACCAACATACATGTCTCAGAGAAATACAGTTGGGGAAGTAAACAAAATGACAACCCATGCTTTCATGGGGCAGTGACCATCAAAGAAAATCCCTGCTGTGGAGTCTTTTTTTACCCCTCTTTGCACTGGCAGCCTGAGGAAGCAAATCTTGAGTTAGCTGGGGCACAGTTAGTGCTATGGTTTAGTTGACAAGGGGTGGTTTGTCAAAGGCTGGACTGGATGATCTTGGAGGTCTTTTCCAACCCKAATGATTCTGTGATTCTATGAAATCTCAGCAGATCTCTAGATCTCTGTGAAGGCCAGTAAAACACTTCTGTTACCTTTGAGGTCTACCTAACTTATGCCACAGTGATTTGAAGAATGCACTGGCTGAGAAGGGATCACTCAAAATTAATACACATTCTTTGACGTGGTTTGACAGGAAGTAGAATTTCTGGGATGCTGCAGTCACACGCCAATGGGTGCTCAGATTTTAATATTGGCAGCTGGTTTAGCCATTGGGGCGTTGGATACGCCWCTGAGAACACAGGGGTTAGAAAGCAGGGCTCTCCCCTGGGAAGCTCTCTTTGGGTTTCCGGAGGGAAAGGGTTCGGATCTCTCCCCCGGCCCAGCTGCTGGCTGGGCAGCGGGAGGGGAAAAGCCATGCAGCTGGGAGGAGGTAAGCCTGACCCTGAGGGGTGGAAGGGAGGAAGAGAGAAGTACCAGGAGGCACCAGGCAGCCCCCCCGCCCCCCTTGGAGACAGAGAGAGAGAGAGTACAGCCTGTGCTTGTGACTGTGTTACCTTGAAACCTGATAGTGTCGGCAGCACGGCTGAGAAGGAAAAGAAGCRGGGAGGGGTGCAGCGAGAAGAAGTCCGGCCGCTTGTAGGAGCTTTTAACCCCTTWGTGGACAATGAAAACTTTGCAGAACATTGACCTTTTTGGAGGGGAGATGGAGTGGAGGATGAAGAAGGAACTGAGCAAATGAGATGAAGGTCTGAGCAAGGGAGGGATGTGAAAAGAATAGAGAAGGACCTTGGGTGGAAGAGATGATAGAGTGGCTTTTATGCTGGACTCTTTTGTGTAGCCATGGATGGAGCCATGCTTCCTTGTGATACAGAGACTGCATTCCAGGGGGAGGCAACGCCTCAGGACCAAGAGAGTTCAGTGTGGGTACCCCTCAGCCCCAGGGGGTGAAAAAATATAGGGGGGGACAGGTGTCCCAAAGGAGAGACTGTGCTCTTTTTAGAATGGGACAAGGCATCCTTAAAAGACAACCCTAGAAGCAGCTCTGGTCCGTGTTCAGTGGTGAGAGCACTGGACATGAAAGGAAGAGGTCACCGTGGCACAAGAAGGACTCCTCTCCTCTTGATGAACTGAGGATTGATTGTCTAAAGGGTGGTGCCGGACTGGGAGTGAGTGGTTTGGGAGATAGATGCATTGGAAATGTCCTGGGGGGAGGAGGAAATGTGTTTGTAAAGTTTTCATTTTTCCTGGGTGTGTTCTTTTTTATATATAGTTGTAGTGTAGTTAATAAAGTTTTGTTCTCTTTATTTCTAAGTAAGAGCCTGCTTTGCTTATTCCTGGTCACATCTAACAGCAGATACCAGGGAGAGTGTATTTTCATGGGGGCACTGGCATTGCGCCAGTGTCAAACCATGACAAAGAGTTTTATTTCTTGGAAATTATTTAATTTTTAAGGGTCTTGGCATTTTTTGTCCAACGTGAAATGAAGTGTTTTGCTTTCTCTGGGAGTGGTAAAAACCCTAATGTCATTAGGTTAAGACAAGGAGAATGTACACCAAAAGGAAAAAAAGGAGAAAATCGCATAAAATTATACAAATACGCCTCTGCCAAACTTTGACTGCCAAGACTGCTCCTCAGCCAAACCTTGTCTCTGATGTCCTCAGGGCAGCTCCTCTTTTCAGAGAAAACACAGGGAGATTAAGGAAGCTGGCCAAAACCCCCACTTTTGGAGGTCTGGCAGTGAAACATCCTGGGCCCATCTCAGCATTCCCACTTCTCTCCTTACTTCCCCCTTATTCCAATACTTCCTTRTACCCAGACCTGCTTATCCCTGTGCTATTGTACAGAGATGTGCTTCACTCTGCACGARTTTTTCCAGAAGAAGAAGCAGCAGCTGCTCTTGGCAGGTGTGAATACTGTTTATCACATCCCCTTCTCTCCCCCCTCAAAGCACACACACAAGCACAGAGTGATATTCTTGCACATTAAATTACTGCTATTGAAATCAGATTCTGTCTTACACGACGCTGACAGTGCTGTGTTTTATTGCTAAATGCTACAAGTAATTCCTCACACTCTCAACGATTTATCATGTAGCTCATCTACTCAGGGATTTCCTCCATCATGTAATATCACTAGAATTTTGCCTGAGGAACAACTGCCAGGGAGGACCTGCTGTTATACCTTGCTTCCTTCTTCTGGAACATATTAGCATAACATAAGTAAACGCCATGGAGCAGGTTGACATATTGTGTAAGTACTGATTTTATGTTAAACTGATAATAGATGCTTGTTGGGAAGCTGTAAATTTCCAGAAACTGTCTTAGTCTGCTGATACATTTTAAAACAGAAAAATGTAAAAGCAGCTGGTGTGTCTGTATCCACTATAATCCATCCACATTTCTGTATCCTTGCCTCTCATTTAGCATACACAGAAGTTCTGACTGCAGAGAGCAAGTTTTCCATTTATACTGTTGTACTTTAAACATCTTTACTTTACATCTTTATGACAATGAGTCTGTAGTGGCATAAATGACATCAAACACACATAGAACATAGTCACCCTTGCCTCCACAGGGTCCATGTGTTAGAAATGCCCAGGAAYAGCACACATGGTTTGCTGAATCAAGGACATATTCGTGCTCACTGGGACAGAAGTTTCTCCCAAAGGAGTGCACTAATTGYCTAGTTTGTTAACAGAAGCATATAATAATGACCAGCCTGGTCAGCCCAGGCCCAACCAGCCCCAAGACTTGTTTCCCAAAGTACCCAGTCAGAGACACACAGGGGAAGGTCATAATAAGCACAGGCTGATATTTAACCAAGCACCTCTCTGGCAGTCAGTGCCTTGGAGAGTACCTGAGCTGAAGGACATACAGAGACTGACCTGTTTAATGAGCACCCATGGACCTGCCTTAATTTAGCTAATTCCTTCCAGAATCCATTTGCATTTTTGCCTTTGCAGCTTCTCTCAGCAACAAATGCCTTCTTCAGTTATGAACTCTGTGAAAAAATACCTTCTGCAGTTTGTTTTGAAATTGCTGCTTGATGCCTCAGCATTGAAGTCCCATTCATTTCTGTGAAGTCCCATTCATTGGTGTGATCAGCACCAGAGAATAGTCCTTCCTCATGCCCTTTCTCTAACCCTGTAATAACTTCATCCTTCAATACAGCATCCTTCATGCTTTAGCATATGCCTTTCCCTTTTCCTGTTCCTGATGCCAGTCATGCTCTGTTTGGTCTTTCCTCCTGTGCAGGCTGTTCTCTGATCAAACTTTCTCATGCCTCTTTCAACTCTGCTTTTTATGAGATGAGGAAAGGACTAGCCCTGTGTGCAGTCTCCAGAATATGTCTGCACCAGACACTTGTACAGATGGTTAAAAGTGTTTTCAGTCTGACTCTCAATTCTTCTCCCTAATAATTCCTAGCAGCCTGCTCGCCCTTTCAACCTCTGCTGAGCCCTGAGCTTACAGAAGCAACTCCAAGATTTACTTCTTGACTGGTAACAGCTAATTCAGAGCCAAGAACAGTATATGCATGGCTGAATTTCTTTTTTCCCCTCAGATTCACTTTACTGCAGAGATCAGTGCTGAATTCTGCTYAGTGTATACCAAGACTTTCTGTAGTCATTTACAATCAGATCTACATTTGGTAATATTAAGTATTTTTTTGCATTACTAACAAACTTTGCCACCCAGCCCCCTTTTCAAGCTTCCTTCTGAGAAAATGGTGACAACCCAGCATAGTTAGTACTACCCTATTATGAAAAACTCAATCATTAGTCCTTCCTTATTTCCAATCCTCTAACCAGTTATTAATCCATATGAGGCCGAATACAACTTCAAAATGACAACAGCTCCAAATGACAACTTCATTTCTCTAAGAACTTTTGCAGATGAAGCCTGCTGAAAGATTCCTGGAAGCCCTCATACACTCTATCAAGTGAATCACCTTTATTCATACACTTCCTTATACCTTCACAGAGTACTCACAGATCTGTAAGTCGTGACTGGCCTGACTCAATCTGTGTTGACTGTTACTCAGTAAATCACATTTTTTCCCTATGTCTGGTAAATCTACGCTTTGTGTAAGTTTTTGTGAGTTTGCTTGGAAGGAAAGGTGTGAGTTTGCTCAATGCAAAAGACAGGTGTAATGCCCTTTATTTCCAACATGTCTCTTGTAGTCCTGGTTAAAAAAAAAAAAGATAATTTTTCTGATAACTATAACCTAAAYGATGTTAATTCTCAGAATAAACTAAAGCCCTTAACCTCTTTACATTTCTTTGAAATKATTTATTTTTATTTATTGATTTGTTCTATATGCTAATCCACTGTTCTTTCCAGCTAAGACAGATGTTTTCTGTATAGGAGCCCCCTAAAGAACAACAGCCTCAGGTTTCTCCTTTACCTCTTTRTGGAGAACACAGGGACAAAGCAACCAAAATTCTTCTGTTGCAGGAGGAACAAAGGATTTGCTTCATTCCAGRAGCAGCTGCTGCTGCTTTGTGCCCTCCTGTAGCAGAAGATGTGGTACCAGCTCTGCTGTGCTTGTTTGCATTGGGATTCACCTTCCCCAACACTCATTCAGCTTTCCTGCAATGATTTTGTCTTSCCTGTGTGATGCTTTTATAGCTTGTTCACCTCTGGATCTCCCCAAGTGTGGTAAATGTCTTACTTCTGATGCCTTTGAAGTTTTTGTTGCTGTGAAGTTTCACACATTTATCAAATTACTTCTCACAACCTTCCCTATTATTTTTCCCTGGACTGCCTTAACAGGGTTTTTCACTTCACTTGCTAAAGTTTGGTGGTTATGGCATCATTATTCTTTTCTCTTTCTGGCTCTGGACTTGTTTAATTCTTTCTTATCTCACAGCACCAGTTCACCCCAAGGCTCAGGGACAGATTCTCCCCCTCACTCCATGAGGATCCTGGTATCTGACCTGGCAGTGGATTCCTGCTCCTGGAAGCCCATCATCCAGTGATGATGTGATTCCTCCTCCTGGAAGCCCATCACCCAGAGTAAAACTTCCATACTTCTCTAGCTGCAGCCTTCAGGATGTGTGTTTACATTATCCTTCTCACCAAGTGCTGACACATTACAATTAAAGCACATCAGCACTAGTTAAGCTACATACACACTCTTATGATCATGACAAAATCAAGATTTGTCTTGTAATCTTCCTTTGTAGTGATTTGTAAGGAAATGTCCCTTTGGTGCTGACTCCAGCATTAACATTGCAGACAATGTAGCCAGATAAGTCAGTCTGTTGTTTGTCCCCTTCTCTAAAACAAATACTTTCTGAAGGATACTTGCTATGTCTGTGTATTTGTTAGTGAAAATCCCCAAACCTCTGACAAATATTCAAAATTTGCTGTTATCCTGTTGCAGTGACTCTTACTGTTTTGGAACAGTGTGATTTAATATGTGAAACACAGAGGAAATTGCTTTTTCATGGGGTTTTGATGCTCTGAAATGCAGCCTTGCTGAAATTAAGCTAACAGATTAACTAAGTTAACTCAATCAACTGAATGAGCCTCACTCTCCCACAGGACTCAAAAGGAACTCAAACTTTTCTCCAATAAATCTGGCATAGCCCAAGGGATCTTTTATCAAGAGATTTGATTGARTCTTAAAGCAAATGTATTGTTATCTTCAGTTTACCATCAAAGTTGCTTAAAGATATCATCATTGTGGTCTTCTCAGCAGCAGCAGCTCAACAGGTCTCTGAATTAGTCAGTGTATGGTAATGAAGTGAAAAAAGAATTGAATTTTAATTGACTGCAASTCAAAACTGATTTTTATAATATCTGGATTAATAGAGCACATTTGGGTCATCCTGCAGTGAAAGGAACAGATCAGAGTTTCTTCTGATGGCGTGCTAAGGTGCCATCAAAGCCTGGCAACTGGAGGACTGGTAACAATAACTGATCCAGAGAGTCAGAATATCATCACTCTGAATATTTATTGTGCTTTAAGGKGAAGGAAAATTGAATGAAATTCCATGAAAACAAATCAAATGAAGAAATGCTCAGCAAGGAGTTATTATGACAATTTCAATAATGTTTTCCCTTAAGAGAGGCTTCCTGGCTGCTTCTCTCCTAGGGTGACCTGGGGTGACAACGAGATGCCACACAGGCTCTGCAGCCACACAGACAGGCAAACTCTTCCAAAGCAGAGCCCAGACCTGCTCCCTCTGGATCTCCTCCCCAGAATGAGGAGTCTCTTGGACCAAAGCAAGATGAAGCAGCCCCTGCAGGGATCTCTCCCTCACTCCTGCCTTTTCCAGGGGCTCAGCCTTCCTGCATGGACTCCACATTTGGGACAGTGGGTATTTTGGCAAGTCCTTTTCAATCACTGGGTTCCTGGGTGAGAGGGGAGCAGATCTTTTCTTTAAGCATATTTTTTGGGCAGGATGTTTTCCTCTTTCATCTGTGAATCTGATCTCTGTGGAGAAAGAGGCAAATCTCCATTTTCTCTTTAATTCTACAACTTCCTCAGGAGGTTCTAAGTCCCAGGGATGCACCTCCCTTSCCTCAAACCAGGCTTTCTCATCTGAGCCCCCAAAAGAGAGGAACCATCAGCAGTAACAGGCTGTGGTTTTGCCTGTGATTCCTGTGCCTCACAGTCACCAAAAATTAACCAACCCCTCCTGCTGAAATTATGGCATGGTATGATAAGGAAAAAAAAAAACTATTTTAGGGATCAGAAAGTAAGCAAGGAACCAACAACCTAAGACTGTGGCCTCAGTATAAGACCGTGAGGCCAGGCATGTGGGCTTTGGGGTCATATTTTAGGATGTTTTCTAGGTTTGATCATAGTAATGGGAACAGAAACCAGCTCATGGCCTTATTCTCTTCMCTAATCAGGGCTCAAAATCAGTCTGGAAGGGGAGAGGGAGCAGGTGTCAGGACCTCCCTCTGGACTGGTACTCTTTATTTCTTGTAAAAATGGAAGTTGATTTTTGCCAGCAGGGAACAGGAAAACAGCATCTAAGAAATTGTTCAGTGTAAACACCAGAAAATTCATTATTCATAGTTGTTTAATGAAAGTTTTATGTTAACAAATCTTTTTTTCCCCTGGATGSCTCATAAGCTATTTGCTGCCTTTTTTCTCTTTTTTTTGTTCCTTCAATACATGAGGTCACATTCATTGCAGGTGAAGCTTTCAATAAACAAAAAACAAAGATCTGGAGTGAGACAGTAAATATGACTCCTCTCTGTCTACAAGATGTCTTGTGCTCCATCTGATTCAGCTCCATTATTCATTGCTCGAAATTTTTCAGGAGAAGTATGTTTAAAATGTCACTTACAATATGAAGATTTGTTTTAATACAATTTAGTGAGAACATTTATGGTGCTCACAGTGTTCCCATCTGTGCTTATGAAAGTTTTCCTTCCATAAATAGGTGCATTCTGTTCTTTGTCTCCAGTGAGAGTCTCACGACTTTTATTACGTCTGTGTTCTCAGAGGTCATTATGAATAACATCTTGTTGGAGCTGCAGGCAGAGATAAGAGGTTTATGCACAGCATCCTGAGCTAAGGACCRGCCATGGTGATTTTTAACACTTTCAGGATTTTATTCTGTGTTTTAAGTCAGCTGACTCTTTGTCAGAATGGCTTCTCCAGGCCTGAYATTTCTTCTGCTTAGTGTTGCTGTTAGAGCAGAGCGCGCACATCAACCAGGCTCAACAACCCAGGCTTCCTCTATTCCAGCTCCTTCTTTTTCCTCACAACACTATCAACAGCCTCTGCATTTTAAAGTTGATTTTTCAAGACTTTGTGGACATCGGGGGATCCACCTGCAGGCTTGGAATTAACCCTAGGCAGAAGTGCTGGGGTCGTTAGCACTGCCCTGGGCTGATTGAGCTATACACCCATGTGCCAATTAGGGACTTCTATCATTTGAACACAGTCATAAAATCATTAAGAATTCATGACATGAGTGAAGAAAATTAGCTGTTTTCTTCCAAAAAAATGCAGTCCAACTGCTTTTCCCCCTTCCATCAAAAAAAAAACCCCACATTCCTGTCCATGTCCTGTGTTGTATTTAATATACCTATGAAGTCCAGCATAACAAACCACTGAGATTAATAACCTTCAGCTGATAAAGGAACCCTGCTGCTGAAAGGAGGTGCTGTAATCACAGCTGGCCATGGCTCTGCAGCACTCTGCAGGCAGCCAGGAGGTCTGGAGGAACAGATCCAGGCTGAATCCCAGCTGGCRGCTCTGCCACACCAAAGAGAAGACAAGGAGGGATGAGGGACCCAGCAGGGTCTCTCCTGCCCTTCATCTGCTTCAATTTTCCCAGTGCCCCACTGCTTATGTCAGATTTACATACTTTTTTATCTAGCTACCTAATTATTTTCATCATCAAAATTATATTCATAAACCCAGCACACAGAGTGGGAAAAAAGGAGAGTGACAGTGGGAGCACAAGGGGAGGAAGGGCTGAACCATCACAGAGCTTCTGCCAAAGCCTCAATTGCCTTCAGCTGCCTGCACAAAGAGCCAGGTTCAACCTCCACACACCTTCACTGATGCCTCAGACAGACCAGGATGGCCAAATGAGAAAGGGTCACCCCTTTCTAGAGGGGTCCCCCTGCTCTGTTGGGTGCAGGGATGGTCAGGGTTGGGCTGCTGCCACTTTCCTGCTGCTGCCACTTTCCTGTTACTGCCAAGCTTGACAGCTCCATCACTTKCCCCATTTCAGGCTGCTGGACTAGAAGCCTGGTTTTGCCTCTCTGCAGCCTAAGCCTGATCTATACAAGCAATATTTATAATTATTGCAGAAAGCAGGGCAGACATGCTGCTGTTCCCCCATCCAGAAAATGTCTGAACACTCAGGAATATCTTTTTGTCCAAGCCTTCTGCAGCTCTTGTATTGGGTCCCTGCTCCCCTGTGGAACTTTCAGGCACAGTGAGGTCCCCTAAATAATGTGAAAGTTATAGTAGCTGTTGTGACTGTCTCCAAGAAATAGCTGGTTTGATAATRGTCCTCCTGCAGAACAGTTAGATAGAAAATTAACTTAGTAAAATAGAAACTTAAAGGCATGAGCTGGGCCTGTCTGGTCACTCCCTGACCCTGTTGTCTCCAGTCTCTCTTGCAACACTCTCCCTGCTTGGGGGTGCTGAGACTGCACATGCAAAGCATGGAGGCAACCTCACAGAAGCTTTTTGGGATACTGAAGAAGAGCTTGTCCCCTCAATGGTGACCTCAAAATGGGCACTGTGTCTGTGCCCCTGCCATGGTTCTCAGGCTCAGCACATTCACTGAGGTGCCAGTACAAACCAGATTTTCAGCAGCTGCATGCAGATCTTTTTCTCACTCCACTGATGAGAGCTGCAGTGTAACAGACTCCTCGAAGCTGGGTGATGAACTTCAGCAAGTGAGGGGAAATGCTGGTATTACTCAGGAATTGATTGGTGTCTGCCAATATGCACCACCACTGGCTGGGCTTTGATGGAATAACAGAAAACACGTTGAAGGTGTGACAGCCAGTGAGAGTGTTTTTCTTGASTGCTCAAATTGAGCAGAGCCTGCACAGATGGGGCACAAACTCTGACTAGCACTGTCTGTGTTGCTTTGCTAGGAAGGGTTTTGTTGTCCAAAATATGATTTTATAGTCATCAGGAGGCTCTTTGTGCTAAAGACCTGGATTTCTCCAGAGCTCTAAACCTGATTGTCTGCCCCATCAGCACAATGCYTGTGCATGCACTAAATCAACATCCCTTACCAATGGGAACGGGAGGAGATCAATGCCAACTCCCTGCAACCTTAGTTAGTTGGCGCAGGAAAAGGCTCTTCAAAACTTTTGAAAATTAAAGAAACAAATGGGGTTTGGAAAGCAAGAGAGAATTCATGAATCACAGCAAGCTGCCTAAAGCCCAGGATTGAACTGGCTTCCTTCACAGGCATTGCATTTTGTCTGTACCACATCAGTTTGTCTACAGGGGAAGGTCTGCCTTTCTCTGATGATGTTTAATGCTCTTTTGCTTGTGATAAAAGCAATACAAACTTTTTTTTTTCTCTTAATAAGTGGGACCACTCTCTTTTAGAGCAGTTAGGAATTAATAATGGGGCAATAAGTTAGTGGATCTATACTGCAATGTCATCAATTCTGGGCTTATATGAGAGAATTTTTGAAGAAATTATGATAGAAAAGACTGCTATGGCCATTTAGTAATCCTCTTGCTGAGTTTATGACTGGAAATATTTAAATTCAAAAGTACAGTTGGGCTCGTGGAAGAACTGCAGTTCATCCCTTCAATGAAGGGCCAGTGCTGTCTTGAGCCAGGGCCAGGTGTAGGTGCAGCCCTGGCCTGGCTGCAGCTGTATTCCCAGAATAAATGGCATGTGGGAGAGATCTCCCTGCCCTGACATGAGCTAAAAAAGGAGCATTCTACCCTCATCCTGATGAAGTCATCTCTGCTGGAGTGCATAATTACCACTGAATTTTTAAACAGCTGTAACACATAACGTTAATGCCTGAAGAGAACAGCAAAAGAGCATTTCCAGGGAAACAAACCACCACGTTTTCCTGCTCCCTGCCACAATGGGCTGAGATGAAACTAAAGCTGCTTGAGAGCTATCAGGGTTTAGAAACCAGTCAAAACTGAGAAAAACAACATTTATGAATGGAGGGGATCCCATGATGGAGTAAATCAGTAGAGAAAGTTTTATCCTCCGTTCCTRTCTCATATTCCCAGCACATCCCCACCACTTCATCACTCTGAATCTGGCATGCTGAAGGAAGAAGTCMGAGCATAGTAGGCATGCAAGAATTGCCAGGGCTCAGGTAAAAAACCAAAATGTGTGGCAGAAACAACCCCGAGAGTCCAGTTTTGCACACACACATCAGGGATGTTCAGGTTTAAACACTGAGCCACGTGGTGCTCCAGCAGGGGCATCTCTACTTAGAGAAGTGAATAGGAAGAATAGGGCACCAGAGAGCAGAGGCAGACCCAGCTCTGCCTCAGAGCTTTATTTATGAAGGCATTTGGAGCCCTGATGCAGAACAGATGCCCTCCTGGCACATCTGGGGCAGTACAGGGTGATCCTGGGCAGAGGAAAAGGTTTGTGTCAAATGCTGGAGGGACTGGACCAGCTGAGGTGCTGCCCTGCCCTGCAGRTCCCAGCGCCCAAAGTCTCCAAGGAGATCCTGCTGGAAATGCTAGTCTTTAACCAGTCCATCCTGCTGAGCCAGAAACCACAAATTCATTCTTTCCTTTGTTCAAGTCTGGCTCAGGACCAGTGAAGACCTCAAAACCCCACAGTTCAAGTTCAGTTCAGTTCAGTWGATGGAGGAATGCATCAGAGAGGAAGAACTTCAGACTGCTGTTTGGTTCAGGTTTGGTATAATTTTTTGAGCAATTTTCTCATTTTCTCTGAAATTCATATTGCAACAGCTCTGATGAGACAAAAAAAAAAAAGGACGGGGGGGAGAGAAAACCCAAACAGAATCTGGATAGTGCAACATAATGGGACACATTGCAGCTGGATGCATCCTGATCCCAGTGTGAGTGATTATACCTGCAGTGGAGAACTTGGAGCAGGGTAGTTTGATAAACTGCACAATAGGACAGTGGGTAAGGTGATGGAGCTGTTAGCAGCAAGAGATCATAAATCCTTTTTTTGAAATGGGAACTGACTGGCAACTCTCTCTAGTGTATTACAGGTTATTTCAGCTGCTTCTCCCTACAGACATGACTGAACAAAGATCAAGTCAAATAAATGATTAAAAGTTAGCTGCTGCAAAGTGTGGCACTTCACTGCCTGAGAGGCAGGGCTGAATCTCACCCAGGCCATGGTGAGGGTGCTCCCTGCAGCACATGGGGACAGTCACACAAGGCTGGCATTTAATGGGGCTACAAAGCTTTGTGGAGCTCATTGTTCTGTTTCCAGCAGTGGCTGTAAAATCTGGCTAAGGAAAAACACAGGCCAGGCACACAGAGTCCTTTGCCCTGRCAGTCTCCAGCATCAGAACAGAAATATCCATTCTCCAGGAGCTCCAAACCACAGCCTTGGCATTGCTGGTGTGTTGTTCCAGCCTTCTGAGGGAAGCGTCTCAGGACCTGCATGGGAAATCAAAGTCATTGCAAGACAGGTCAAAAGGGCTCAAGCACAGCTGTGTCCAAGTGACATCTTCACAAAATCASCTCAGTCAGCAGAGGTTGCATGCACAGCTTGCTGCATCTCAAATGTGCCCCCAGAATTGTAATTTCAGTGATTTGATGTGGTCCTGGGAGCAGAGACAAAGCTTTCTCCTCTACAGGTACATGCCCAAGTCATGGTATAGATCCGGACTCCTGAATGGCATTTCCTCTCCTGCACCCTCAGAGGTCTGTCAGCATTTCAGGAAGGGAGAATAAACACATCTCAGTTTACTCCACACCTGAGAGATGTGCAGCATCCATCTAGGGACAGCTAATGTGCAAGGAGGACCTGAAACACATTCTTCCATYACCTATATTGATCAGCCTAACCTGTAAAATACTGTATAAAGCAGAGGCTGGGAAGTAACAACACTTTTCCCACTTCCCATTTTGAAAAGAAACAGCCATAGTGCCCATCTTTTTSAAGAACCATGGAATGGTTTGAGTTGGAAATGACCTTAAAAATCATCTTGTTCCAATCYCCTACACATTCCACAAGAGCAGGGTGCTCAGGCTTTGTAGGAAGCCTGASAAGGACAGCAGGTGCTGCAAGTGCCCCACAGGGCATCATTGCCAGCAGGGCTTGGACCCTGCAGTGGCTGTTATTAGGCTTGGGCACAAAGAGGGAGTTAAAAGATTTGGTGCTGGCTGGGTCTGTTCTGGTCACACAGAGCACCAAGTCCCCGGATCCTCAAGGTCCATGTGCAAACTGTTCCTAGCATTTTAACCCCCATTTAAGTAAGGGTTTTGGCATCTCAGTTCTGGAGTCAGGCAGCTCTGTCTCACCTCAGCCTCACTTCAGGCACCCTTAAGAGCCCTACCCTGCACTGTACTTGTTCTGTAAAAATTGGAAATGAAGAGAGGAATTGTTCACATTATGCATTTATGTAGCAGTTGTAAACAGGCTTCCATTTTGACCACAAAATWTGTCCTTAATTAGACAGAAGACAGTTACTTTCCTTTTTTTTTTGGTGTGAAAACAAATTCTGTACCTGCAGCAATTCAAAGCCAGCCACAGAAGGGTAGCCTTTGTTTGAACTGCTCCATGACTGGCTTGCCAATTATCTTTTTTCTGTGCTTTCTTGGAAAACATACATTTATTTTCCATACCTCCCCTTTGCACAAAGCAGCTGTGTACTTGAGGTTATGAGTTCTCAGTAATGGCTTTATGAATCATAACTCACATTTTAAGGCTGTGCCCAGCCTGTGGCTTAGGAGGGGACGGCTGGAGATGGAGGGAATCAGCAYGGCCTTGTTAACCTGTTGTGACTGAAAGAGATGGGAAGAGTTACTGAGCTCTTACCTTTGACCCAGGGCTGCTTGAGCAGAGCTGACTTGTGCAGGCAGAGCAGAGCAGCCCTGCCTGCCCCCAGCCTGGGGAGACACACTACAAAGCTGAGCTTTGAGAAGAAGGACTTAACAAAAATAGGAWCTCGATGTAGTTGAAAGAAATGGAACCTGAGTTTAATTGATGTCCAGAAAGGTCATTTCTGAAAGAGTCTCCTGGGGTTTCCAAGTGTGTCAGATGATTGTAKTCCCAAGTCTCTTTCAAAACTTTAAGAAACTTGGATTATCTGAAGCTGGGGGAGGGAGATTTGCTCAAGTGTCAAGATTCACAGGTTAACAACTATGGCCTTTTGGGGAGGATGACATTTCAAAAAAAAAAAAAATTTAAGGCAGTGATAGTCCTTTTTTTCCCTGCTATGCATGGGATGGGGAAGCAAGGCATCCTCATGCTGTTCAAAGACCCCAGACAGAAGCTTCACCTTTCCCTATGGGCAGTTTTAAATTCTGGAGAAGAATCAAACTTGTTGCAAAAGTTTAGAGGAAGAGGAGAAACATGGAAATCCATTCCTAAACATTTGCAGTGCTGGAGACATTAACAACTGAAACATGGTATATAAATGTGAGCAAAATGCACCAAGCAACATGTGGAGTAGAAAGCATTTACTATTAGCTTTAAGTGCTTGCAGAATGTCTCTTTGTTGTTCTATTTACAAGGAGCACTTTGCATACAGAACATCAATCTCTCGCAGAGCCAGCACATTACTGTGATAGAAATAGTGAATTAACAACAATACAGATCTGGTAGGGGGGCTGTCAGCAAAGGGACTTTACCTTTATCACATAAAATGGAAGAGGAAAACCTATTTTATGCCATTATGTCTTTGTCAGCCCACATGACAAGCAGGCAGTTACCCCTGCTGCTGGATGCCTTTGCCAGAGCTGTACAAAGGCAGAGCAGAGGCAGCTACCAGGGGGATTTAATAGCCTGAATGCCTCATTTCAAAGGGGAGCTGCATTCATCTCCCCTGGCTGGCRCCCCTACCCCAAACCCTCAGCAAGTGCAAGGGCTGGAGGGCAGGAAAGCTCCAGAGGTCACATTGACACTATTGTGGATCCAGGCAACAGCATCTCTTTGGAAACTTTCAAACCACTGGGGCATGCTGTACCTTGGATGACTCTAAGGGAGGATGYTGGAACAGGTAGAAAATAAAGAAATGTGATAGATCAGGGAATCAGAATGCCCTGGGCTTGGAAAGGACCTTAAAGCTCATCCAGCTCCAACCCCCTGTCACGGGCAGGGACATCTTCCACCAGACCAGCTTGCTCAGAGCCACCTCCAACCTGGCCTTGGTAGACAGGCAAGTCAGAATTTTTTCCATTTTTCAAGGTACAAAAAGAAACTGTTCCAGCTTTCATTGGAAATGTGGCAGGAGGTGAGGGTAACTCAGCTAAAGCTCAAGTCAGAGAGGCCAGGACACATCTAGGCTTGCCAGCCTGTGCCTCCAGAACATCTCCATGCTTGCACTGCCATGGAAACTTGCCTTATCTCCAGGCTGCACACAAATATTGACATGCCAGCTTTGGGAGAGCTCCTGGGCTTCCAGRTCTGACCTCACACTGCTGTCCCTCATGGGCTCATGACACGTTGGAACCAGCCAACCTGGACGCCAGATTTGCTTTATTTTTACATCAATTTGGTTATGTATGTAGGTATTACTGAGGAGAGGAAAGTGTGTGATCTAAATTAACCTCATATTTAGTCTTTCTGAAATTGCCTCTAAGAGATAATTTTGGCCAATCATGAAGTTTTCCTCTTCTTGCGATGCAGCCTTCTTGTTTCACATAGCACAGGGKKTTTTTTTCATAATTATGTTTGAGTATTTTAGATWCTTAACTAAGATGTGGGAGTTCTTTTGCTGTTTCAATGTACTTCTGACAGGAGRAATTGTTACACAGCCCGTTAAATGTGACAGATTATTAAAGTTTGTAGAAAACTGCAGACACAGTRCATTGTATCCAAGTTCACCAGATGTTACTATTTTTTCCATTTCTAAGGGTTACATTACTCCAGTTTATTTTACCAGAGGGTAGACAGTTAAAGTCTCGCACCCTGGTTTGAAATCCTACAGCAATACAGGAACAGAACTAAATTTCTACTGTCTCACCAAGATTACAGTTCACAGGTCACAAAGGGCTGCTAAGGAAGCAGAGTTCAAGCTTTGTGAATAAGACAAAATGAGAATTTTCAGCTCTCACTCCTCAGTTGTCTTGCTTGCCTGAAAAGAATTGGAGTTGTAGCTGTAATGAGCCTTAAAAAATAATTAACTGTGCTTGGTTACTTTGAGTACAGAGACAGCAATTAACTGTGCTTGTTCTTGGTTACTTGGAGCCAAGAGACAAAAAACAATGGGATGAGCTAATCCAGCACCAGTGCTTCAGAAACAGAACTGGGATGTATTCCATCTGTGACCACAGCCAGGATTCAGTGCTCCAGTGAGCAGCTTTGGAAGCCAGGCACTGGCAGAGAGGATGGGTGTGAGTGGTGGTCTTGTGCGTCTGCTGATAGACGATGGCAAATTCCCCCCTGTGAAAAACGCCAATCACTTGTTTTTAAAGGTCTAAAAGTTTAAAAGTAATAAAATGGTTATAAAAATAGTAATGCAATTAGAGTAATAATAATTTGGACAAATTGAATTAGGACAATATGAGRCAATCGAGACAAAGAGTTACSGACGTCCRGGTACCTTTTTCTGGGCAGCACGAGCCYGAAAAGGACCCACATTAACAGAGGATTAACCCTTAAAAACAAYAGCCTGTTGCATATTCATACACTTCATACATGRTGCAKAAATTCCATTCAAATACAGGATTCTGTCTGGTCAGTGTCAACTTCTTCCTTCTAATCCTAACAACACCTTCAAGGTGGGAAGAAGTTAATTTCTTCTGATAAGAGAGCAATAAATTATTTTTCTCTGAAAGATTTAGGTGTCCTGGGGCTGCTATCTGGTGCAAGTGCCTCATTMCTTTCTTAAAAAAATCCCACTAACATAGTTCTYATTTAAAYTACAAAAGTTACCTTTTAATTACAAGACTACATTTACCATATTAYTAAAATGTTAATACAGCACTACTAATCAATACATCAAAATACATATGGTAAATATCTGCGTGGAGAAATACAATATGCACTTTTCACATCCCCTCAGCATGGAGTCTTCAGGCCATGAATATTTCCTGGAGGTGGCACCAAACCCAGGGACAGTGTGWGAACAGTACCCTAAACTTGGGATAAAATATTCAGCTATTGGAAACTCCAGGGTGGGTTTTATGCATCTCAGTAATATAAAGACCCTACCTGCCCCACCAGATGAAATAAGCCCTACATTTGCTTTCTAAACCTCATTAGTACCATTACATGGTAAGGAATAAATACACACTTTGTCCACTTTAACTATTGAGTTTGGGACACTYTGGACATGGATTATTAAATTTATGTATTATCTGTGTCCAAGTCCAGGGCATACCATTACCACTGCCTAGAGGGCACTCATGAAATTCATKACTTTTTTGAAGAATGATGTGGGTTTTGAAAATGAAATTTTCCTACTATATCTTCAAGAATATTCTCATCCATAAATTTAAATTTTGATGCTTAAGGCTCTCTGGTCATTGCTAATCAGAAAGAAATTAGAATGGAAAACCTAACCTTTACAGTGAGAAAATGCACAATTGGACATGGTTTTGTTTTTCAAAGCATTCAGAGGTTTTTTGTTTATCACAGCATCAAACAAAAAATGTGAAGCTTAAAAGTAACTTCAAAATTCAGCATTGACCTTTAATATTTAGCTCTTCATTGCCTATTTTTTTTTTGTTTTTTACCTTTCTGTAGATACAAATATCCTCATAACAGCAAAGATTATAATGGCAAACAAAAAAAAATCTATAAAAGTCACTTTTTTCTCTTTCTGGGAAAAAAAAAAAAAGTATTCATTTCGAGGTCAGGACCTCTCCATGACTGAGATAGGGGAAAAAACTATTAATGAGCATTAAGAAAACTGTCTTACTTGACAGCCATAAAGCTGTCTCACAGCTCACTTGGGAAAGCTTTAATCTGAAGATTTCTGACTCATTAACATGCAGATTATTGATATTATGGCCTTGTTATAGCTCACTGCAGGAGGATATCTGCTCCAGGATCCCTCTCTTGGCCAGACATTAAGTTCTCTTCTGTTCTGTCCAGGTTATTCCACCAGACCCTTTGTGCCCGAGTGCCCTCCAGCACCTCATTACCAAAACATCCTCTACCTGCACAGTTTGTTCTCTGTCTTCTCCCAGGCAGGACATGTGGGTGCAGTGAAGTGTTCTGTGATGGTGGGACTCCCTTGACATTTTTTAGAAAAAGCCTTATAACCTCAGGTATGGTAGAGGGAAAAAAAAGCAAACATTATATCATGATCCACCAWAAAACCCAGTCCACATTCTATTGAATTGTGTAGAAAATTTCCACAGCTATTATCACCTTTTTTTTTTATTTATTTTATTTTTCCTTTCTCATACTTAAAAGAAACAGTCCCAAAAGTGTTGGATCATTTTTTGTTTGGTTGGGTTTTTTTAATGCAGGTAAAATCTGTTGGYGGAAGAAACCTGGACTTCTTATTCTTATTTGCTCACAGTGCTCAGAAGAAACATTTGCAGGATAAAAAGCAGACTTCCTATCCAGAATAATATGGACCAGTGTGAAAAAGAAAGGTTGTCTAGCTAATTTTATATGAAAGATGGACAATCATGGCTCTCTGTGTATAAAAGGCAATGTTTCCTTGGRATAATGATCTTTCCTTTGTCCCCAGAACCTGGGAACAAAGAGGAGCCAGGGTGTCATCCTGCTCCATTCCCAACTTTCCGTGTCCTTCCTGAGAGGATCACCAAGTGCTGGAGGGAAAATGAGCCCAGGACCATGGACCAAGCCAAGGAGCAGCCTCTGAGGTCTGTTCATGTTTCAGATTGTTCCAGAAATAAAACTTTTCAAGTTTTCTGCAAGTTTTCTCCTTTTTGTTTGGAGTCTGCCCTGCAGCAAAGTCCAAATGGTTGTGCTTACAAGGCATGCCTGAGCCTGCTGCTCTGCTGCATTTTTGGTTTTTAACTTTTATCAGCTRTTCTGATCCTTTCCCAACCACATTTTCTAGAGGCCTCACATTGACTCTTAAGAGAAGCTGTTTTATTGACTTCCACAAAATGCGTACACAAAATCTGACAAAATGCCTGTTAAATACTTTCCTTCCACCTACTGGGAATAATATATTTTCAAAGAGTTGGAAATAACGAGTATTTGAACAAGTTGCATTCATTTTTCAGACTATCAGACACTGTTGAGACACAAATGCTCCCCTGCTTAGAGACATCATTCCCTCCTTAAATAAGGCTGGGTGCCACAGAAACATGGTGTGTCATYAGCTCCTTGTATGTTCTCCTGCCATGAAGTGGGAGTGAGAGTTTACTGAAAGAAGTAAGTATTTGTATTTTAAATTCCCAGGAGGCAAAATATTAAAGGGAAAGAATATGCAGTCAGTGAAAGCCAAAAGAAAAGAYGAACAGGAGAAGATTAACCAAGAGGGAAAGTAGAAAGTCCTCAATCACATGGATTTGTTTTAGCACTCAGCACTAAACAGAGATACTGAAATCTTTATGAAGCACCCTTAAAAGATGTTGAAAAGGACTCCTATCATCATTGAAACATGAAGCCAGATTAATTCCTTCTGCACTCTCAAAAAGATCCTTTCTCCCCTGTCTCTTCAGGTATCTCTCCTTCATGCTCTAGACAACATTGTATTTGAAAAGATYACTGTTACCTGCAGCTGCTGAAAAATGGGATTAAACAGCTCCAGCTCTTTCTCCAAAGTAAAACTGCTTCATTTACTTTCAAAGCAAAAGTAACTCAAACTCTGAAGAAATTCAATTCCTCCTTACAAACACTCTGTGAAAAAAATCACATTTCCTCCTTGGGTATGAGTGAAATGGGTAAAAAATGAAGGAAACTGGCTCAAGGATGGCCACAGCCAGAGCAAACCAGGAGAAGTCCATGAAAGGCAGCCTGACAGCTGAAGTGGAGGAATGCAAGGGCTGGCCCAGCACTGCCCCAAGGAGCTCCTCCTGGGGTGCTGCCATGCCTGTATCCTGCAGCCTTCATCAATCCTCTGCACTCATCTCCTTCCACTGCCTAATTAAATTAATTACACAGGCCACAGAAAGCAGCCAAGCTGCCCCTGCTTGAGTCTGTCTGCAGCAAGCTTGTGTCCTAATCTATGGCAAGGAGCCTGGTTCATTTTTTGTTTGTTTTTTAAGATATGGGAGGAATCATCTGGTCAAATGAAAGCATCACTAAGGCATGTGCTGAGGTTTCAACCACCCTTCCTAGTCTTTCTTAGTGGTTTTTGGTGGGGAGAAATGTCTGTGTCTCACTTGAGAATTGTCTCAGACTAAATCAGATGTCTAAAACTGGTCAGAGGAATTGTTTGTTATAAAAATTCCTGTTTCCCTTCCTGGCTTACTGAGGCAGGTCAGGGTGTCTGACTTCAGCAGACACCTCCACTGCAAAGGCTGACAGTTAGTTTGCACCACTATAACTAACCAAAACCATAAAATACCCACAAAAGGACACAAAACATATGCAGAGGTTCAATAGAACACTAGGAGCACAATTACAATTTCAAGCACACTTAAGCAGTTAAATTCRGATTTAAAACCAAGGGTTTCTGGTTCTTCATGGAACTTGGTGAGAAGTTATCAGTACTGACAGAGGGAGCTGGGCCAGGCCGTAATGAGTTGCTCCTGCTCCAAAAATCAGCACTCAGTCATCCACCAAAGGCAGGCTGGCTCAGCAAAAAATGATGGARCACCACTTAAAACCTTATATTTTCTCCAGTGAACAAACTTGATAGGATGATCTTTGTCCTTCCCCTCACATCACCATGACAGATACCCATTTCTGTTGGTACAATTAAAAATTGATTGAAAGGGCCTCATCACTTTCTTCTTTCTTTATAATAGAGTGGAATTATTTACCCAGACAGGTGTTTTTGTGATAGAGGTCATATCTCCAATCACTGGCTTTCCATGGCATAAAAATAATTACCATTCATGACATGGTGTGTCACTAGGATCTCTCTCCTTGCAGATTCCAAGGAATAAAACAGTTTTGTAGCTTTACACTCTGATCATCTCTGTCACTCTAAGTTATTCTCACTGYGGGTTGTAGTTTTACTGTTGGAAAGAAATGGCACTGTGGGATAATAAGTTGTGATACACATGCAGTAATTTTCCAACTATCTCTCCAGTCCYCTTCAGTTTAAAGGGTTAATAAATTTGGTGCAAACATTGTGCCAAAATAAAAGTTGTCATTAAACCCATGGAGTGAAATAGCTGCATRAAAGAAATATGAAAACAGGGAAGTAGCCGGTTTGGGGACTGTTTTCCTGCCTTATTTGAATCAAACCCCKAATTTGAGTTTAAAGATTAATGGTTTAATATTTTCTGAATAAAGAATTGTTTCACCTGCTTAGGCAAATCTCAGGATGCAAAGCAAAATTACACCTGCAAATATATTGATGTTTTAGCTATAACTGACTTGTATGTATGTATGTGTATATATATATGCATAAATATATATGTATATATGCATATATATATATGTATACACATATGCATATATATATGCCCATCTACATAGATAGATATGCATATATATTTTATATATAATATACATGATAATATTATAATAATATATAATAATATTATAATAATATTTAATTATTATAATCCATCAGGAACATAAAGCTTCAAATGGTTTATAATTTGCAAAATATTAATTTCTCAAAAATTTATGCCAAACTCTTTTCCTGGTTTTACAGGTTACATTCACTTGACCTTCCAAAGAGTTCCTGGAGTCCAGAGGAGTCATTACCAAATTGCTGAATAACCTTAAAGGTCAACTTCAGGTTCTCAGCACCTCAAATATCACACCCTGTGTACACTGAGCAAGCCCACATTTGCAGCAACTTTTTCTATGGATCACTGGATTGGAGTAAAACTGCTGCAAAGTTCATGCCCAGCTGCCTTTTTCTGTATCCATTTTGTCCCWCTGAGAATATGGTTTTAGCTTTCCAGACAGGTCATCTTTTTTCTGATGGTGAACTGTACTTATGAAAGTCTTTTATTGTTTCTCTATATTGGTTAAATTGGATGCTAAACTTTATCTCTAAAGAAAAAAAATTATCAAGGAGTAGGCTGAGAGACTTCAGGTTTTTGAAATCCTTGAAGTACTTCTCTTTCCCTCAGTCTGTTTGTCTATTTAAATGAGATTTGTGTTAGCTGCAGATAAGAATAACCACTCCAGTCTGTAGGATATCAGCCCTCTGATAGCACAGCTGGGTGTCAGTGGCAATGTGATGGTTTCTTGGGTAACTTTGTTGTAGATCACTCCAGGATTTCTGATTTTTCAGAGAAATCAGTTCTGCCAAACAGGAGGAAGCATTAAAATTCAATTTTTCTGTCTCACACTGTCTCCTATCCAACACACTTTTATTTGTTGCACAGTGCATGAGGCAGGATGCTACAAAAAGAAAGAATATTTATTTTCCTGAAAGAACAGAATAGAGTGCTCTTCACACCAAAAGCAAGAGGACATGGGTTCTGCTTCAGTGCCCTGTTGTATGCAGGACAGAGAAAGTTGTGTGATTTTTTGACTGAAGATTTTTTGACTCCCTGTGGTTTGTCACTGTGACCAAGGATGCTCCAACAGTCTTAGGGCCTTGTCTAAAGCCCTTTTGATTCTTTTAGAAGGTCCCTGCAGACACAGTGACAGCTCCATGAGTTCCAAATCCTGACTGAGACACTCTCTCCCCTTACATCTCCAAGCCATGGGAAGGACATTTCTGAGGTGGTCCTCTCTCCACAGATGGAGGCTTGTTCCAGATTGCAAGGCAAGATGTATTCTATTACCATCTGTATGGCAGATTATCTTTTGTAAAGTGAGAAGTTTGCCTTATCTCTCTCTCTCTGAGTGACCACATTCACACCTACCTCAGGAGGGGACATCTGCTGATAACAGCTACTGAATGTCACTGCATGGCTGATAAGAACTGCAGCATCCCATTGGGAGATGTGAGCCCAGAGGGAGGAGCCAAGCATTCCTACCTGGATATAATCTGGAGATTCTGGAACACCACCACAGCTTCTCCACAGGATTCCCCACAGGAACAGCAGCTGCCTCTTCCACTGGATCTTCRGAGGAAGAATACATCCTTCTCTACAGATCCCCCTTGCTCCAGCAGAACCACCCCTGACACTGCAGGAGGGCTGCAGCCACATTTCCAATGGGACTGCCACCAACACCCTGACCCACAGGGTGTCAGGTTGGGTTCTGACTCTGTCAGTGCTGTTCTAGTGTMCTGCATTGTTTATTTTATCCTTTTATTTTTTTTCCTTCCCTAATAAAGAACTGTTATTTCCTGCCCCCATATTTATTTTTTTTTGCCTGAGAGCCCCTTAATTTAAAATTTATAGCAATTTGGAGGGGTGGAGAGGGTTTACATTCTCTATTTCAGGGGAGGCTCCTGCCTTCCTTAGCAGACTCCTGTCTTTCCAAACCAAGACAAGGCTTCACTCAGTTCCCATGAAATAAAAGATGTAAGGTAGGAAATACTTAAGCACAACACTGATACAGAGTGAAATCCCATGATCTGGGTGGGGTACCAGACACCTGGTTATTAGGGGCAGCTATTTCACTTTAGAATTGATTTAAGGGCTGTCATGAAGAACAACTGCTCATCCAGAAAGTTGAAGGAGTTGTTAAATCTTTGGAAATTCAGCAGCAGAAGTGGAACACACAGAGGTTTGTGGCCAGAGGCTGCTCTGAGACACACTGGTGCACTGTCATTTACATCAGTGCAGGAGCTGTGCAAGAATGGGAGCAGAAGGTGAGCCTGAAGAGTTCTGAAGAGCTGACTCTGCTCCTGAGATGGAGCTACCTGATCTCTAATGTCAGCACAGTGTGGGGAAGGAAAGTGAGCAGGGAAGGAGAAGAAAGAGCATGAAGGAGTGAATGTGGAAGGAATGCAAATAGACAAAAATCACAGAATCACAGGATGATGGGGATCAGCCCCCCTTACTCCTACCTCCATTTCCACATCAAGTACAAGGTGTTAAAAGAATGATTGCGTGGACTGAGGGAAAACTCAAGGCTTCACTGGGGCAGAGAATGTGTTTCTGAGGCTGAGCACAGAGCAAAGGTGCAGAGCCTTACCGTGCAGGTCATGCTGTAATGTGCAGTTTGGGAGTGGAGCAGTCAGTTTCTGCTTTTCTGCTTTTTGTTGTGTTTTGGAGAACAGCAATGACAAGTGTATATTAAAAGTGCTGCACTGCACCTCTCTYTTGAGCAAATTTTCTGTGGATTTTCCCAGAAAGGGACTAATATCTCCTCTCCAGGGCAGCTCCCACCAGAATCTTCCTAACTCCATGCTGAAACATGACATTAGCCCAAAACCAGGGGGGAATCGTTCATTGCTGAACCCACACCACTGCTCCCTGAATTATTCTGAATTCTCTAAAGAGGTTTCAGAGCCAAATATAAACTGGGCTCAGTTCAGCTTAGGCAGTAAATCCAGGGAGGTCACAGCTTGGGGAAGGGTGACAGCTGGCTCCGTGCTGAACCACACGTGCTGCTTGTCTCMGGGATGAATTATTGAGCACCTGCCGTGGTGTGACATCCAGGGGAAGGCACACATGGCTTTATCTGGGGRTTGGGCTCCTCTCCTGCCTGCCAGRCTCCTCCAAGGCCTGAGGAGGAACTCTGGCCTGCAAACCAAGCAGCAGCCCCTGTGCTGATTACAAACAAGGCTTTTATTTGCCACTTCTCTTGATGTTCTTAGCAGCAAGAGCAGAGCTGGAGGTTTCAGTGATCCCTGTTCAGGGCTTAATTGGAGGAGCTGGTGGAAGATGCCAGATGAATGCACTGGAATGATCCTATTTAACAACTCAAGGGCCTCCAYAATAACTCACCAGGCTCGAGCTCTGATGCTCTTCTGGAGTTGTGGGAGCAGAAAAGGAGCCTCAGTGGCTCTTCTGTTTGTTAGGCAGGCAGCACACTTAGGGAGCTTCTCACACCTTTCAACTTCAGGCTGAATTTTGTGATGCTTTTGTCAGTGTTTTCAAGGTGGAATGAAAGGCTTCAGCTATTGCATTTAAAATTCAGATAGGCACATTCATGTAGCCTCAGGCCAGAGGCTGCAAAGAATCTGTAAAGCGGTGAATAGGAGATAGAATCTGTGCTCTCTGGTAAAACAGCTCTGTTTTCTTCTCTCACTCTTTGTTTTTTATTTAACAAGGCATGAACATTGCCTCACACTGCAACTGCACGCTAGAGAGCAGGGCTGCAGAGCTTTGAAACGTAAATGCTGTTTCTTCCTACCCTCCCTGGAGTTCTCTCATTGCTATTTATTTTCATTAGKAGAAATGAAAACAAATTAAGGCGTGCAACACTCAACAGAGTAGGACTGCAGCAAGCACAACTGCTGGCACCTGGAGCATTTTATAACCCCAGTGGTGTCCCTACATTTGAACAAAGCTCTCAGAAACGTCAGAGACTGGAAATCCTTTTTTCCTCTGGTCATATTGTGGTATAAAGTTCTTGATCTCACAGCTCAGTTCCTGTTTTACCCCCAAAGCCAATTCCCCTCCCAGCCCTCCCCAGAGATCTGTTTGCTTCAATGATCAGGGTTCAGCTTCTCAGCTGGTTCAGCTGGTTTGCTCCATTTGCTTTAATTCCTTTGGGTTTGGTTACACTCACTGCTAATACACCCAGCTGTATTTGAGTAGTAATTCACATTATGAATTATGATAAGCACTTTGTTTCCCTCCTTTGTGTAACCTTCAAACTTACTGGTGCAACCGTGTGCACATTCCTTGGTCTCGTTTCCCTACCAAGTTCAATTAGTCTTCCTGGCCAGCTCAGTTCCATTTTTTACCTATTTAAGAGGATCTGCTAACACAGGGCATACTGTCTTTGGTTACACAAAAGGCCACAACTCTTCCACMTGTCAGCCCAACTTTTACTGCTGTTTCCTTCCATTTTTGCTAGGAAATATTACTTCTATTTTTGTGAGTCTTCCTAACTGCCTGGAGAAGAAACTTAAGGCCCAGCAACAGCAAAGCCAAGTGTTCTGGATTTCCACTTCCATCCTGAACCACAATGGCCACAGGAAAAATTAATACCTGTGTTAAGGAAAACAAAAACGTCACAAAATTTCATTTCACAAAATGAAAGCAAGCATTAAAATATGGGCCTACAAAAATACTGAGGTTATTGGTAAATCATCTTTCTTATTCTTCCTGTCTAGTAAAATGGCAAAATGTGTAGATGAATACCTGAGAAAAGGGAATACAATGTAGGAGGTCAGGACAAAAAGGGCCAATATTTTTTCTTTCAAATTGTTTTACTTCCCACCCCCCAAAAAACACAGCCTATTCTCAAAATTAAAACAAAAARTGTTTTGAAAACTTCCAGCAATCTAGAAAGAAAATTTGGTTTTAAACTGAGACTACAAATATCAATTATGTAGTATCCTAACATTTCAAAGAGTGAAAAACAAAAAGCTGCCTTTTGCAAATACCACTTAAAATATTGGTCACTTTGAAAACAAAACAACAAAAAAGACTGAAGCAATTTTTTTTATTATACTAAAAGGCTCCTCAGCCAAGACTTTGAGCTGGTGTAACCTACAGCTTCTCTCAGCTGAAGTGCATTTTCTAGYAAGAAACTCAACCCCACTGTGAAGCATTTAACACAGTAGATTGTTTCACTGGGGTAAACACCTGTGGCAGTTCTGCAGTGTTGCAGGGTGAGACTGCAACCCCACCCTTACCCAGTGGTGGTAAATATTTTGAATATTTTTGAATATTTTGTTGTGTGCTGCTGGGTCCCAGCCCCGCAGTAGCTCTGGCTGTGGCTGCCAGGTTGCTTAGGGAATTGAAGGAGTTTGTTTCCCTCTGCAGAGGGGTCCCTTGGCACAACCCAGGTAATTTTGCCTACATTTTKCATCCTGCTAGCACAGGACCACACCTACAGCAGCACAGAAGTGTTATCCTGGTGCCTGCACTCCCAGTGTAACTTCCACCTGCCAGTATTTACTGATGGACCAGGCACTGGTGAGAATCCCTCCTGCCCTGTGCCAAGCTCAGGCACAGATGGTTTTCTRGAATAGAGGGAATTCTAAAGCATCCTGTGTAGTTCTGCATCTCTCCCCTTGCCACGCTGCCAGTTTTCATCCCTRGTTTTATTCTCTGCAGAACTTCTTCCCAATGCCTTTTCTTGTTAATTAGGATGGCATCATGCCAAGTAAAAGGTTTTGGCTATTACTAGAGCTCYTGAGACAGCTTTTGTAGAAAGTTAATACAATTTCCTGCGCTCCCTGGGAATGCACAGCCCTAAAGTTGGATTGACTCTTCATACTCCTAAATTGATGAGGTCAGCATATTCTGTGATTCATTTCCCTGCTTGTAAAACACACCCGGGGTACCAGAGGGATTTACATGCAGTGGAGTTGTGATTATGTGCTGATCTGACTCGTTCTGCTCCCAAACAGAAAGAAATTCCCACTCCTTGACCCATCTCTGCAAAGCAGGGAGCAGTTTTGGTGGTCTAACTTCAGCAGCTCTTCCTTTACACTGCAGCTTAAATTTTACTATTTTACTGTTACTTTCTTTTGGAATTAAAGATTGTRGCTCTGACAGGGCATTGTAGCTGTCTCCAGGGTAGTAAGGGGGCAGCCAGGTGAACATCATGGATTCTACATGCAAAATTTTAATAATACAGGATTTAGACAGCAAACTATTTCTGTTTCAGACTGGGACATTTACTTACAGCAAAGAGTATGGAATAAAACCAAGTCTGCTTGCATCTTCTCAGGTGTCTGTAAGCTTTATATTTTGGTGGAGACCATTGCAGGTGAAGAGCCATTTGCAAAAATCTGTGACAAATATGCAATCTGGAGCAACAGGAGAGATGGAATGTATATTGTTTGGGTTCCCCTCTGCCCACACAGAATTTTACCATTTCTTCTATTTTGGAATTCAATTATGCAGAAAGGAAGAGAAAAAAAGGCTACCACCTGAAGCAAAAAGCTTGAATTAATAATTCAGAGATATTTTGTTGATTTAAAACTTTTCAGTCTAACTAGCAGACATTCTGTAGACTACTAAAAAAAAAGAAAAAATAATGAAGCAAACTTATTTTGAAACAGAAAAGTTGTAACATTCCATATTGAAGAATTGAATCGAATTGCCTGATTTGTTCAAAGTTTTCTCATTACTGTTCCAAGCAATTTTCTCTGAACTGACAAATCTCCATGAAGTGTGTTGGTTTTGACAAACCAGTAATTTTTGACAGAACCATTCAGCTGTGACATTTCCAGCCCTGTGAGTGTAATCTTGCCCTGAAATGCTGCTTCTGATAAGAAAAGCCAATACTRGTGATCAGTGGCTGGGCTCTCAGATGGCAGATGAGCAGTTTCCAGCAGCACTGCWGCAGCTCCTCCCTCCCCACCTGGTGCTGGGAGGTTCCACTTCCCCCAGGCTTGGCTCTGCCTTCTGCTCTTTGAAGCTGCCTCTGCTCTTCCTAGGATGCTCCCAAAAAAGGGGCACACACCAGGTGGGTTCCTTTGGTCTAACTCAACTCTGTTATTTTTATCTGGTCCTGTCTTTGCCAGGTTGGCTCTTCCCCCTCTCCCCATGATCCCTGGACAATTGCTAATGGGTTGTAGCTGGTTTGTGTGTTCACTGCACCATTCCTACTTTTTGTTTTTCTAGGGCCAGTGCTCACAGAAACACACCTTGTCCAGCTTCAGAGCTGACCTTCCGACCCCTCAACATTCCAGAGATGTTCCAGGGACTCCTTAAGTCCCAGTTTTGATAAAGCATCAGTACTTCACAAAGTCTTCCTAAAATTGGTGGCCACTTTGAAGAGAAGGTCATTGTTGCTGTGTATAGGCTCACACCCACCCAAAGTAGATACAGGTGGGTATATATAATTTGTACCCAAAAGTATAAAAGGCTTTTTAGAGAAGGATATTATATACAAGAGTTAAAAGTCTAYCTTCATCTTGATTATGAATGTTTGGGAAAAACACTTATGACATCAATCACAAAATGGACTTTTCCATGACCATCCCCAAATTCGCATTTTGTCTTAAAAGAGAATTTCATTTGTGTTATGTAGGTGTAGCCCCACCTGCTAACACTTCACAGCAGCATTTTCATTTTTCAGCAATTTTTCAAAWTTTTTCAGCATTTTTCAAGCATTTTCACTCATGCAAGTGCCTGGGGGCAGATGCATGATCCCATGAAGGGATACAAAAGAAAATCCCAAAGTGATAGCTACCACATTCGTTATCGTGGCAGTATTTTGCATCTTAACAATAAAGGCAGTAGGGTAGAATCTCCTTTCAAACTCTGTGAGTAAATTGCTTTCTTGTAATAACTAGATTTTCCACTCACAGATGGCAGCTACAAGCTGTCAATCACTGTGAAATCCAAGGGTAGATGGAGCAGAGAAATTGTATTGTTATTGCCTGCTAGGCTGGAAGTGTGTCCAGGCTGGAGCACAGCTCCTTTGTCCTGTGCTGAGTCCATGGATTTCAYTAGTACAATACTCCTGCCAGGCACCCTCTGGAAGAAAGAAAAGGCCACATCCAATTTCTTATGGACTCCATCAGAAACACAAACATCATCAGACCCAGATCCATCCAGAGGGAGAAAAGGAGTCTGAGCCCACAACAAAAACAATGTTCCCTCCTGTGAAAGCAGTTGTTTAAGCAGAAGGAGCTGCAAAGCAAAGCTTCTGTAGAAGGGACAGAAAAGAAAATGAAAATTATTCTTGTTTTGGGAARCTTGTGTGATGTCCAGAACCACAGCTATTGCCTTCCAGAGCACACAATCCATCACCCTGACCACCTCCTTCCTCCCAAGGTGACAAATGCTGCTGTTGCCACKTGCCTGGACACATCACAGCAGCCCCAAGATGCTTCAGCAATTCAGAGAAGCTGAACACACAAAGGTTCAGCCCCAGAAAAAACCTGTTTAATGTTTCTTCATCCCCAGATACCTTGGGGTTTCATTGATTCATTTGTGTGTCCTGTGACAGGGTTATAAATGCCTGCTTTTCCAACCTCCATAACATGTCTGGCTTAGCATAAATTCTTCTGTTTCAGAATGTAGATGCAAATAAATATCTATTTGGACCTAATAATTTATCACTTCTAATCAACACTTTTACACCTAAACAAGGGACTAGGTATTTTTGTCCTTTCTGGAGCCTCCTGGGAAGTGTTGTTTTTCTCCCTGAAGCATTTGAGAGCATTAATTTCTGTAATTAAGTGAGAAAAATAGGAATAGTCATCCTGAGAGCAGTATATATGCAAGAGGGAACTAGCAGGAGTTAGAAGCAGTGTAATTTAGGCTGAACTGACTCCAGTTAACAACAGCAGACCAGACGTGCTGTCCTGCTTTGGTAGCATGGGGCAGGGGACAGTGGGAGAGCATTAAAAAAGGACATGAAAACTGCATTGCATTTGGATCTTTATGGAAATGGTGATTAGCCTTAGCCAGGGTTGTGGTCCTGCTTTGGTAATTTTTTTTTTAACAATTCTTAATAGCTCTTTCTCTGTCTATCTTTTCAGACCTGGTTAGCTTAAAAAAAAGATGGGGTCTGTTTTTTGAGTAAAACCAAGAACGCTATAACATAATTTAAAATCACAGGTTTATAGTCAATTTCATGAAGAAAAAGATTAAACTAAACTAAAAATTATTGACATTTTGAGTTACAGACCCAGGAAAGCAAGGAAAGTAGTCCTTATGGCTGACAGAGTTAGTACTGCTAAAGACCAGAAAAGCAAAATTGATAAAAATAGAGGGAATTGGTATAACACCCTTCTCTAACCACGTCCTTCACAAGAGAGGAAGTGTGGCAGAAAAATTCTCTTAATTGTGCATTGCTTTGGAAAAGATGATTATTGTTCTCTACAACTCCAGTGGATGGTGAAGATGGTTAAGGCATTTTTGGTTGGGTACATTTTGTTAAAAGTACTTTGGGTTTGGCAACAGGGAGGAAAAATTCCTAATTCTGGTGACTTTAAAAGACTGGGAAGCAGCAGGACAGAGGTTCAATGGCTCTCAGAGGGCAAAACCCAGCACAGACCTTCAAGGTACATCAGAAGGTTCCCTTCTTTTCTCAAATGACACATCTGTGCCATCTTCTTGGCTGGAGGCACATCCTGCCTTCAGCAGATAGCCTTTGGTACATATTTTTTCTTTCCTAGAGGATCTCAGATGAGAATTTCATGGCTTACATGACAGTTTTTTAATACACAACATTGCTCTACAAGTGGTTAAAGCCCAGAACCAGGCTAAATGCTTGGAGACAAATGTGCCTGACTGCTCTGAATGTCACAAAAGTTTCCTGCAGTAGATGATGTGGTCAGCTGAGAGAGAGCATCAAAATGGAAATCATACAGGAAACAAGTGAGGCACCTGCTTTGAGAAT